>CM042161.1:91454547-91457047 GCA_023376005.1 Doryteuthis pealeii
ATATTATTGGACGCGTGTTTAATGGTTATAGTCGTAGGAAATGGATTCGTCGACCAGAGTTCAATTCCTGGACGAAGGTGATTGTATTTCACATGAGGCTAATACCCTTGGGAAAGGTATGAATCGAATTCTCCCTCAACCTATGGGAAAAATAGCAGGGCAGACTGGGCTCTTTAAACTATGGCGAGGTAACCAGTCTAGGAAAAGGAAAAACTCTGAATTTAAACCTGTTTAAACTTTGCTTAAAAAAATTGCCTTGTGTCGCATCATGCGCGTGCGGAGGGTCGGTATATATATTATATATATATATATATATATATATATAATATATATAGTGTGTGTGTGTGTGGTGTGTGTGTGTGTGTTGTAATTCCCTACCAAGTTTCTACCGCAAGAAGCTAGTCTTATCGACTAATGTTTGTGGGATTAACATGTTTAAATTAAACTGAATACCCCATTAAAATAGCCTTGTACCAGACTGAACCACGCTTACTAATTAACTACACACGCGCGCGCACTCACACACACACACACATACAAATATACATGAATGTGCACTCAGACGCGTGGTGGTGTAATGGTTACCGTCCTAGAAATGGACACGGCGAGACGAGTTCAAATCGTGGATGAGGCTGTTTGCATTTCCCATAGCGCTAATACCATTGGGAAAGGTACTAATCCAATTATTCCTTCTTCAGCTATGGGTAAATAGTAGGACAGGCTAGGTTTTTAAAAATCTTGGTTACGCAACCAGTCTAGGAGAAGGAAAACTCTGAATTCAAAGCTTTAACTCCGCTTAAGAAACTGACCTTGTGTCACACCCAGCTCGTGTGGAGGGGTTTGGTAAATAAATATACACACACACATTCACACACAGAGTAAATATCTAAAGTAATCTAAGTCGGTCCCCTGTGATAACTGGCTCATCACAAGAATCAATTTCTGTTTCATTCTCATGTGGCTACTCTTGTGCCAGACTTGGTGACTTTACTATAGAGAACAATTGTAACTATTAAGAAAAATACCGAATCGACTTCCTATCGTAGTGAAATTGTTAATAAACAAATATTTTAAACCAATTTTGTAGTTCGGTGAGTTAGATTCTCACGGTGTCAGACTACGGTGTAATTATGCCAGAATTGGCGAAGCATCCCCAGAAAAAAGAAAACAAAAAGACAGAAACGTGTGTTTATACCGAGAGAAGCTGAGACGGAGAGATCGCTTGTTGAAGGTGTGTATTATTTTGGAAAATAATGTATGTGTGTGTGTATGAGAGAGAGAGAGAGAGAGAGAGAGAGAGAGAGAGTGTGTGTGTGTGTGTGTGTGTGTGATTCAAGGAAAAGAAAAAATGAACCTTTCTCTGGATTCGAGCCAGCAATGTATACATTTATAAATCACGACCCGATGATACACAGGCTCATCTTGAGGATCAATTCGAGTTTGACTCTCAAATCGTGTCCTTGTACCTAACTTGCAGACTTTACTATAAAGAGATTATAACTATCATGAAGAATATGGAATAGACCGCCTGCCGTAGCGAAATTATAAACAAACGCGTCTTGTATAGTTTAGTGAGTTGGATTCTCACTGGGTGTCCGACTATGGTTCTCTTTTGCCGGACTTGGCTAGGCATCCTCAATTTGAATAAAAAGATAGGAAAAACTTGTTTATAAAAAAAAGAGGGACACCGAAAGAGAAAAAAAAAAGTGTTGGAGGCCTCAGCAGCGGCGTGGTCGGTGATGGTCGGTTGGAGTTGGTGGCGGCGGTTATTTCGGTAAAGAGAGAAAAAAGAAAAAGAAAAAAAAGCTTTCTGGAATGCATTTCACACTTACATCGGTTGTATATCGATGTAGACTCGGGCCATACAGGCAGATAGGAAGTAGTCTTAAATAGAATCCGAACTGGGTAAAGTCGCTCCCCTCACAAACCTACAGCAGCGTGATAATCACCATTCATTGCCTGGTCTATAGTATCATCATCATAATCATTATCATCATAATCATCATCGTGTAATTATCATCCGAGTCTTCAGCGTCCAGTGTCGGTATCGTCACTGTTATCACTGCGGTCGTCCTCCCCAATAGAACTTGCAACAGAAAGAAGCAGCAATGACACCAAAAAAACGGCAGGCTACAGCGAAAGCAAGGCTTGACTGGTGCGAGCCGTAGCTGCACTGGAAAGTGTTATAGCAGCTGCAATAGTTGCGCTAGTAGTCTTGTTAGTAGCAGTAACAATAGTGGTGGCTGCTGTTGGTGCGGTGCAGATAGTAATAATAATAGCGCTACGATTGTTTTGAGAGACCGTAATAGTCTCTCTTTGAGAAGTTCATTTTCATTGTGGGAGTAGATCACGATTGGTACCAAGGTAGGGCCCACAATAAACACGTTTCTAATGAAAAGGGAGTAAAAAGACTGTGTTGCGCCAGATTTTCAATTGGGATGTACCTATTGTCAAAACATTTTTTTTTTCGGAGGGGGAATCCTCGACCACCTGCTTCAGT
>CM042161.1:91462047-91469547 GCA_023376005.1 Doryteuthis pealeii
TTCAATTTAGAAGCAAAGATGACATGCGGCAGGAAATAGTCAACGCATCACGTGAAATTACATCGGAGGAGATCCAGAAATGGACATGTTCGATGGACCTGTGCCTTTTCCAAGTCATTTTAAAAAAATGGATCACATATTTCATATTAACTAACTTCACTATCATTTTTGAATTCTTTTTTTTATTTCAATGTAATTTTACCTTAGTTACTGTATGTATCCAGGAAATCTATAAATGAAAGAATAAAAGTATTATTTTCTTTTTTAGCGGGGTTTTATTACACCTCGCTAATAAGTTGACACATGAATAATTTAAGTAAATTAGGTAAATGACCGTAACTTCTGTTCCTTTTTGTAGAAATCTCAATTTTTACAGAATAGGTGTATATACAAGCTGTTATTATTCTCCGATAATATCGTTAGATTCCAATCAGTAGTTTGTGGAAAGAGGGGAAAATTGTCACTTCTTTAATGATTTGAAACGCAGTATATATATATATATATATATATATATATAATATATATATATATATATATATATAAATATATATTATATATATATATATATGGGTTTTCTACTGGCCAAATACCTGTGTATATATATATATATTTATATATATATATATATATATTATATATATATATATAACATTATTTGGCCAGTAGAACCCATATATATATTATATATATATTATATTATATATTATATATATATATTATTATATATATATATGTAGAATTAAACAAAGCACGTCTCCTGTTTAACGATTTTACTGATGATATTTGAAGCTTTCTGGCCAACTTTTTTTATATTTGGATAGAATGTGTGGATTAGTTCATCGTTAAACAGGAGACGTGCGTTTTGTTTCATTCTACATGTATTAAAATGAAAGAATGCTGCCAAACACACACACACACATACATATATATATATATATTATATATTATATATATATATATATATATATATACTTTGAATTATGTTATAGAGCTGCTCCCATTAAGGATGTCAATTTCTTATCACCCTCTAGTTATATATATATATATATATATATAATATATATATATATATATATATACACCACACACGCACACATGTATATATAATATATATATATTATATATATATATATATACGCTACCCTACATATATACATACTTATATATATATTTACATATATATATAATATATATATATATATATATATAATATATATATGTGTGTGTGTGTGTGTGTGTGTGTATGCGCTGGGCATATATACTTTGATGCATATGCCGAGTGTATACACACACACACACACACCACACACATATATATATATATATATATATATATATATATGTGTATGTAAATATATTATATATAAGTATGTATATATGTTAGGGTAGCGTATATATATATATATATATAATATATATATATATATATATATATATATATATATATATACATGTGTGTATATATATTATATATATATATTATATTATATATATATTATATATATTAGAGGGTGATAGAATTGACATCCTTATGGGACCAGCAATATAACATAAATCCAAAGTTTATAATATATATATATTTATATATAATATATATTCTCTATTCCCTGACGGAATCTCCAATACTAATGATTTTCCATCGAAGTATCTTTATTAAAAAAAGCAGTATTAGTATTACCGAGACCACCTGGAAAATTAACCCAATAATTTTGTTGACAGTGATGGTAAACAGGTGGAGACATTAAAATCCTAACATGGTAAAGGAACAGAGAAAGAAATATATGTTAATATTTTAAACACCCTACACATTCTATATATGTGTGGGTGTATATATATATATATATATATATATATATATATATATATATATATATATATATTAAACATTTTAAATTGAATGGAAAATACTAGACCAATCAAAGCCATACATAAATGGTTTTAAAAAATGCTCATTATGCACAACAGAAAAATTCCGTATTCTTCAAGGAATAAACTCCGAAGAAAATTTCCTGAACAACAAAACAGAAATTTTTCGAGCATGCCCACACAGGAAAAAATTCTTAATATGGAATTGGACTAACCAAAACATCAGACCGCCATAATTAAGAATCCACAAATAAATAAACACACACAAACTAAAATAAAAAATAAAAAATAAAAAAAATTTAATACAAAAATAAAATTAAAATAAAAACGAAAAAAATTTAAAATCACCATAAAAACACGAGACCCAATGACGACAAATAGTGATGCCGTTGAATGACGAAAGCAAAATGCAAGAACGATAAACGGATCACGTAAACACGAGCCAAAAGTTTAAAAACTGTCCAATTTTTCAAAAGTCAACGCCTCTGACGACGAATAACACCGAAAAAGTGTTATTCAGAAACCAATGGTAGGACCGACTTTTCAGTGTATTATTAAGTATAAATAAATAATAAATAAATATATAATATATATATATATATAATATATATATATTATAAATATATATATATATATATATATATATAAATATATATATTATTTCAACACTACAAATTCTTGAAACTTTCCATCTTTCTTCAATTGTGCTGTGGACTTTTAACTTACTTTTCATAACTGGAATACATCATGAACATTTTTGATACTTTTTATCCACTTTTTTTATATATTCTTACATCAAACTCTTTTTTTTTTTATGGATTATAATGCTTCTGATTTTTTTAAATAAAATGTATTTTATTTTTAACACAGAATACGCATTTTTTTAAAATTCCAGCATCATACAGCAGCGTTCGTTTGTACCCCTTCATATGTTGCTCTTGATGAAGACCGCTCTATTAAAAGGTCGAAACAGATTTTGTCAGCAAACTAATAACATCATTTGTTTTTTCTAAAAATGTTAAATTCATATATATATATATATATATATATATATATATATATAAAATATCCGGTCTAGCTCACTAGGTAGGGCGTTCGGCTAGGAATCACAAGGTTCCTTGTTCGATACCGGCCCTCGCCAACACAGCGTATGAGTAGCACAGGGATCTGTGCGGTAAAATGAAGAGCTGATGGTGGCGCACTACCTCAGATGCCGAAATAATCTCCTTGGTCTAGCGCTAGGAAAAAGGGGATAGAATCCCTCGCTGTCTAGCTGATACCGATATTAGACCGCCCCGACTATATATATATATATATAATATATATATATATATATATATATACCCATACTATATGTATACTCATATATATATATATATATTAAGTATGGGTATGTGTATAATATTATATGTGTTTGCAGACACGCACACACACATACATACACACATACGCACGCACACGCCAAACACACCACACACACACACATATATATATATATATATATATATATATATATATTCAAACCAACCTTGCTTTGAAATCGAATAGGTGAAAAACTGGCAATAACCAAGCCCATCGACTCCATCTTCACGACACCCTAACTTATATAAATGCTCTATCCACGATATTGAGCACTATTTACTTAAAAATATACCACACTATATTAATATTAATATTATATATATAATATATATATATATATATATATATATATTATATATATATATATATATATATATATATATGAAAGTAAATGGAAGTAAATCCGACAGTATGAATTTAACATGTTTGAAAAAGCAAATGATGAAACAGATTTCTGTCAGCAAACTATTAACATCATTTGCTTTTTCAAACATGTTAAATTCAATATATTATTATATATATATATATATATATAATATATATATATCCCGTTGTACTTGACTTGCGAGTTTAATTCGTTCCGTGACCGAGCTCATAACTCAATTCCTTCATATATGAAATTATTTTACCCATTGAAATTAACAGAAAGGCTATGAATTCTTTCCAGCCGTAACCACCGCAAAACTGTCCTTTATAAACTTGACCTTCTTGAGAATATCGTCTTTTAGTTTCGGTGGGTGAGCTGGAGCAGTATCCCGGACGAAAAGGGCATACAGGGGTAGGTTATTTTCCTGGAGATATTTTATAACGACAGGACCCAATACCATATATCTACACATTTCTACAAAGGACTAACTTGTGACCCACGCTTTCTCATTTGCTCTCTACATAACCTGCTGCAACTTAAAGGCTTTCGATTTTTCTGAATAATAGAAAAAATGTCATGGATGCAGGACCACATTGAGATATTGATCTTGTTGGAATTTTTGGATATAGTTATTTACTAAGCTTAGCTTAGATGTGGCACAAGGCCTGAAGTATGGGGCTCCCAGTGAGAATCGAACTCACTAACAATGGTCTGCGAATCTAGAATTGTTGGATATAGTTATTTAATAAGCTTAGCTTAGATGTGGCACAAGGCCTGAAGTATGGGGCTCCCAATGAGAATCGAACTCACTAACAATGGTCTGCGAATCTAGAATTTTTGGATATAGTTATTTACTAAGCTTAGCTTAGATATGGCACAAGGCCAGAAGTATGGGGCCCCAATGATAATCGAACTCACTAACAATGGTCTGCTAATCTAGAATTTTTGGATATAGTTATTTACTAAAGCTTAGCTTAGATATGGCACAAGGCCAGAAGTATGGGGCTCCCAATGAGAATCGACTCACAAAACAATGGTCTGCGAATCTAGAATTGTTGGATATAGTTATTTACTAAGCTTAGCTTAGATATGGCACAAGGCCTGAATTATGGGGCGCCTAATGAGAATCGAACTCTCAAACAATGGTCTGACAATCCAGCTTGCTAACCATTACACCACGTGAGGTGCCCTTTTATTTACTAAGCTTAGCTTAGATATGGCACAAGGCCAGAAGTATGGGGCTCCCAATGAGAATCGAACTCACTAAAAATGGTCTGCTAATCTAGAATTGTTGGATATAAAGCGTGCGCCAAAAGGTCACTTCTATTTATAGACTCGCCGAGTGTCACGTGACCAACCTATCAACCAGTCACTGACAGCGCTCTGCTGCTGCTATCATTATATATACTGAAGGTCTGAGAACACCTAGCAGCCACATCGCTTTGGACGCTCGTGGAGGACGGACCTTATGGGATTACTTCACTGGACATCATAGGACTTACCAAAAGATTCTGTATTGCAGGACTTATTCACTCACCACAAGGACTTATTGACTTATTGACTTACTTACTTATTTACTTTAAGTTCTTTTACAACTGGCCAAGGATGGCGGACAAATACTTAACAGATCTTGGTATGAAAAAATCAGAAATCATGAATAACTTAAAATTGGTTGACTTTAAGACTGTTTTAATAGCATTTTTAGTAGTAGGGAACTTCTAGAACTCATTTTACAGACAAAGATAGGTTTCAAAAAGTCTCCATTTTTCGTGACCCACCTCAAATTTGGAGAACTAAAAATCGACATGACTCAAATTTTGGGGTTTGTCTAACTTTAACATAGTCCACAGCGGTACAAAATTTCAGAAAGATTGAAGTGGGTGGGTGACAATTTTACTTTTTCCCTGGGTGATTTGACATGGAATTACCCAATAGCGAAAAGTTGATTTCCGTCAATCCTGTTTGACAAACGCTGTGCGATTAGCACGTGTAATTACATTGATTGAATTATCACAAGTCGGCATAATCAGTCGAATCAGAGATTTAATATTAAATCAATCATTTTCATACGTTGACGTCATGTCTTGAGTCGAGAAACCAAACTGTTCTAGTGTTGCATAGCCCTCGACTCGGGCCACAACATCGTACATGTTATATACTGGCATCTTCAAACTCACGCTACTCTGAATCGTATACGTTGCTGGTATACAGCGGAGGAAATCACGAGGCATGCTGTATCATATTTAAAAAGTACGCTTTATTTGCTTCTGCTTCTGGCTCGGTGATGCGTGTACACGGCATGGAACTTGACGTTGGCGGCTACTAAATGAGGAAATCAAGATGAGACTACAAAAACAGCTATCTGCCACACGTGGGCCCTGTTGAATGGTACGATAAGTAACAGGTACTCCCCTCCCCCATGGGAGGGGGTAGCGGGTCAACTCTCCCTCGCGACTGCTGTTTGAAAAGCGCTGTCCTCAACTGCTGGCTCTCGCAACTCTTGACTGCCTGCTGCTCAACTGCTCCTGCTGTTTTGACTCTACGTTTAAGTACGTATAATCCGCCCACACATCTCTTTGTTCGGTTGACCGGAAGTCCTTTCTCTTTGTTCAAATTCCCGTTTGTCCAGATGAAGTCTTTTGTTACACTTCTTTTGTTATACTAAGATTTCTGTCTAGTGCTATCTATTGTTTCTTTTGTTCAATTTCTTCTTGTCTTTTCGTACTTCCTGCGCAAAACAACTGCGACTATCACCAAACCATAACACTAGGACATTCCCCAAAGACAGATACACTGATGATGATGATGATGAGGAGGAGGAGGAGGAGGAGAAGGAGGGGGGAGGATGATAAAGGTATTGTTTAGATTTTTTGGTATGTTGTTCTAATCTTAATTGTTATATAAACAACTAGCAAAAGTACCCAGTCCATGACTGGACTATATATAAAGATTGGGCCATAAATAGGCGAGAGATTCCGAGCCGAACAGCTTAGACTACGATTTCGTTCACTAAAATGAAACTAAACTGCTGGTATAGCTATAATAGAAAGCAGGCAGCGAACAATATTTTATTATTAGCAGCAGCTGGTATACGGACAGTTTTGCAAATATGTTGATTTTTGTTTAATTAATTGATTATATCCCTTAATCAGTAAAAATCAATAACTAAATTTGGCGTGCTTCTTAGTTAGAAGGATTTAAGGTGTATGCAAGATTTCGAATCGAGGATGTCCCATTTCGGAGTTTTATACGTCGACACGTACAATCAATAACCAAATTTGGACAGTTTCTTAGTTAGAAGGTAAGGTGTATGCAGATTTCGAATCTGACATGATTCCCATTTCGGAGTTGTACGTCGACACGTACATGCCAAACTTCCTTTTATATATATAGATGTTTCTTAGTTAAAAGGTTTTTAAGGGGTATGCAAGATTTCGAATCTGAATGACTTCCCATTTCAGAGTTATACGTCGACACGTACATACCAAAATGCCATCCTGTCTTCTTCAGATGTTTCTTGTAGAACTCTGGAATTTTCTTATCGAAATCGGGATCCTTCGCATCGGTGAACAGTTATAGGGTTAACCGGTCCTTCATGAGTTTGTGGCGTGGAATCTTCATCCCCTCTATCGTTATGTAATCCTCCTTGGTAAAAGGGAATTCAAGAAAATCCGTCAGGTCTTCAAGTCTTCTGGTATTCATGTCTCAACCATCACAAGCGTTGTCGTTAAGACTTAGTGATTAAGCGTTCGGGCTGCTTATATAGTAAGCAGTAATGGAGGCGCTTGGTGTAAAGGCTAGAGTCGTAGGAAATGGACTCGTCGACCCGACTTCAAAGCCTGGACAAGGCTGTTTGCATTTCACATAGTTCTAATACCCTTGGAAAGGTATTGCATCCAACTATC
>CM042161.1:91474547-91484547 GCA_023376005.1 Doryteuthis pealeii
TCTTCAACAAACACCATGGGATCTAACTCAACGACCTGATGATTGTCCCTTGGCATGAAACCTGGGTAGCTGTTTATTATAAACATTGATCTATAAAAACTCAGCAAATTAAATAAATATTAACTCTCACAATTTGTGATTGAGCACTGTATTTTGTTTGTTTCATCACAAAAAAATTGTTTTTATATATACCTATACATATATATATACATATATATATTGATGTACTTAAACAAACCTCACTAAATTTCGAATATATTACAGACTTTCGGTGGCATTATTCACTAATGAGTGGTGAAAATTCACTACGAAGAGAACTAGAAGCTCGAGTCAAAATAGTCACATAGGCACACGCGAGTTAGCTAGACCGAACCACGTGGGATTTGAGAAATACAAATTCTTGGTAATTGCATAAGCTCTTCCTGAGTGTGAAGTTGAATACTGGAAACTTAAAGGAAACCTGTCTCCATTACTGATGGTAACGCCATTCTTTTTATTTAAATAAAAGACTGCATTCTTTATTCGACAGGTCACATCATGTCTTTCTTTGTGCCTTGTGTCAAAAAAATTATTAGTCTAATGATGAATTAACTTATTATTCTTAATCAGAGTTGCTGGTATCTGGTTGATTTTGTGGAAAAGGTTTACAATTTCTTTAAAACTGTAGCAGGTCTATTTGAAAGGAATGATGAGGTTATTATCACATTATTGATTGAGGATATTATCACATTTTATTGTGAGTTACAATAGTAATTTTATTCTATTTATTGAGGTTATTATCACGTTTATTGTGAGTCACATCATGTCTTCTTTGGTACGAATAAATGGTAACGCCATTCTTTTTTTAAATAAAAGAGTGCCTTCTTTACTCGACAGATCACATCATGTCTTCTTTATTGGGGCATCGATCTTATAAAAAGTATGTTTTATCCAGGAAAAAAACGGAAGTTTTTTTTAAACAACTGATTATCAGTAACTGCATTTTGATATGCTGTAAAAATTTTGCTGGAGAATGTAGCAAGTGGAGCGCCAACTTACTTCATAGGGCGAGGTGGGTGCGCATGTGTCTTGGATTCAATATTCAAAAGTCACAATTTATTAAAAACAAAAAACAAAATCCTGGTCTCGGGTTCGAAGTGAATCTAGTGTAACGAACTTTTGGTGTATGTTGATTTTAGCTCCTCCTGCTAGTCCATTAAAGAGAGGATTACTAAGCAAAAAACGTTCGTGTTTTGTGTGTTCAGACGATGACTTCAGCACTTGAGTACGAACTAATTGTATTCAGAGAGATAAGATGGTACGAATTCTTGTTGAAGATTAAGTAAAGATCTTCAACAAACACCATGGGATCTAACTCAACGACCTGATGATTGCCCCTTGGCATGAAACCTGGGTAGCTGTTTATTATAAACATTGATCTATAAAAACTCAGCAAATTAAATATAATATATATATATATATATATATATATATATATATATATATATATTACTCAGAACGCAACTCTTTTTATCATACAAAAAAAAACTTACAATAATTAACATGTAAATAAAATAGAATGATATTAAAATATGTATTATTTAAATTTTTCCGACGATTATTCTCATCTTTGTTGTTATATACACAATATTTCGATGTGCCCTCCGGTGTTCCTCGGGATTTTCTTGTCGAATTCGGGAACCTTGTTGCCGAACTCAAAAATGTTAGTGACGTAATCGAGGGCCTTCACGGAACCGAATATCTAACCCATTGGGCTAGATAGTTCTCATTCTGTTAACCATGATCGTGTATAACTGTTAAGCTATGTTAAGTCTTCTATGCTATTGTGACGGAGAAAGAGAAAGGAAAAAGAGCAAGACATTGTCTTGCCTGTTGGGATCGAACTCGCGTCCTCCCCCATGCAAAACAAATGTGTTTTGGGCTCTGGACGGACGCGAGGTTCGACTGATGTGCCCGGGTGTTTGGCTAATATGCCCATAAAATAATAAGTGAGTCGAGCGCTGGGCAGTCAGCAGCAGCAGAAGCAGTCGACGACGAATCGCTTTTCAGTAAAGAAATGGATTTTAGTCGAACAGAAACAAAACTAAATAGGAAATGTGATTTTGAACTGCTAAAGATTATTTCGACTACCACGACGGAATTTCCAACTGCTAGACGAAGAATGTGTTGACCAACAGAGGGTCTGACCTGTGAGAAGACTGAGAACTCGCTTGTTTTTGGTTCCCCCTTGGCGAGAGCTTGTTGATTCGAAGGTCTATTTCGCCCCATATATTTCCCCCCTTATATAGCTATTTTAACATGTAGGCAGGGTGGAATCTACAACCTCCAGATGATTGTCATTTAGAGCTGCATTAACACAGACTAATATTAGAAGAATTTAATACAACTTACATATTTTTTTATTTATCGTGTATTGTCTGTATAAGGGAGAATACCTACAGTGGGAAATTATTTTCAAACAGTGAATAAAATTTTAAAAAAAGATTGTCAAACGTTACAATATTTTTAATGAATTTCTTTATTAATATAAATTCATACTAATACCTCACTTTAAGCCCTTTTAACCCACGTCAAATACACTTTTATGACACTTCTAGATTAAATTCCATACATAGGGCCGGAGATGACTCTATCATTATTTAATCAACAAGATGTTTCAGAATTATTGATAGAATTTCGTAATCTAATAAACTTATTCAGATTATCTCAAATTTTAACAACAGGTGTGGAAACAAATAGAATTTATGTTTCATTTCTCATTCTAATAAGTTATAGAAAATTAATTTACTGTAAGAAAATTCGATTAAACATTAAGCACATAATTTCGATTTCTCTGAGATTTTTTTTTTTGAGATGAGGCTTGATAATTTGTATTATTTTGAATATTCGGACTATTGTCCTCATCTTTATTGTTATTTGTACAACGTTTTGGTCGATGTTTTTTAGAAAAGAATTAATGTGCCCTCCGGCATTCTTCATTGAAGAAAGCCGGAAGGCACCTTAAATCTTTTTTTAAACTGTACATCTCAAGTTATATAATTTTATTTGAAAACACCCAGTATTTTCCTTAACTTTCTATGATCAGAAAAACTGCACATTCATCAAATCGAGCAGACGCAAATGCTAATGTAATTTTTTTTTATATAGAATTACATTATGTCAACTTGATGCCAAATTGTGTTATATGATATAAGAAAACAAACAAATACAGAAACATACGTATATATATATATATATATATATATATATATATATATATATATATATATATAATATAATATAATATAATATAATAAGATAAATATATAAAGGACATATCTATTTATTAGGTGAAAAAGGAACATTCACAACCATATTGGTTTCATACGATGCAATCATCAGGTGAAGATGTTTCAAATGTAAGGAAGAGGTAAGGATTTTCCTTACATTTGAAACATCTTCACCTGATGATTGCATCGCATGAAACCAATATGGTTGTGAATGTTCCTTTGTCACCCATTAAATAGATATGTAAAACCTATATATTCATCTTATTATATTATATAACAGCTCTATTTTATATTGAGCACTCTACCAATAATACTGCCTTTTGTACACCATTCCAGCAAAAGCTTAAATAGTGAACATCTCACACTATATATATATATATATATATATATATATATATAATATATTATATGTGTGTGTGTGTGTGTGTGTGTGTGTGTGTATGTGTGTGTCAATATATATATATATATATATGTATATATTATATATATTAATATATATATATATATATATATATATGTATAATATGATAGTTTGATATCATATGAGGACAATGAAATTGCACCTGTATCTTGATAATATCTTGGGCAAGGTTCTAAGTATGACCAGCAGTTGCTCATTAATCAGCTCTCTTTTATTCACAAACCCAACATTATCGACGGAAAAGAAATAATGCTATAAATCTTGGTTAACTGTTACGATTTTTGTGGACATGTTTTGGCTTCAAGTGAGAGCACTTTACAGTGGAGATTCCTTGTGTTAAGTAGAGGCTGATCCTTAGTGAAGAAACCTTTGGTTGTTCCTCGGTGTCCCTTAGTTTGGGTAGAATCCTTTGTTTGAGAAGAGCGTAGGTTGTAGATCCGTTTGTCAGTGGCGCATGTGTGCAAATGAACAGCTTTCAAGATCGGTTATTAAATAGCTAACTAACCACGTATTCGAGCTCTTAATTGGCCGGCTTTAATCCACGCACCCACGCAGAGTCTATAAGTTTAAGTGGTGGACCTCAGCATACCTTATATCACAAAACAATCCTATTTAAGCTATTTAACAATGGTTAATCATTATCTTGGGTCTATCTCTGCTATTCGGACTGAGTCCTCTCTGGTCTTTTTTGTCTTCTTGGGTTATCTTGAGTTGTCTTATCTCTGCGTGTCCATTTCTTGTTCTTATTAACGGACAAGAGCACACTTTATATTCTACATCTTTTATTTAGCCAAGACCCATAACCTCACGCGTGGAGAATAGCCAACCAGTAAAATACTCAAGACTAATCTGATTAGGTGGTCACATGACCAAGCCAACCAATGAGAAAACTAATCCCAGGTCAATCAGGAATAAAGGGCTTGTCTATCATACTCATATAAACTTCTGAATGAGTTCTTACATTTAACCGTTATTTTTCATATCTACTCTTCATTACAAAATGAATAGTCAATCTATTTTAACTAAATTATGTAACTGTGTCATCCTAGATAGATAGATAGATAGATAGATAGATATTAACTGAGATAGATAGATAGATATATATTAACTGAGATAGATATATATATATATATTAACTGATATAGATAGATATATAGATAGATAGATAGATATTAACTGAGATAGATAGATATTAAGTGAGATAGATAGATAGATAGATAGATAGATAGATAAATAGATATTAACTGAGATAGATAGATAGATAGATAGATAGATAGATATTAACTGAGATAGATAGATAGATATTAACTGAGATAGATAGATATATAGATAGATAGATATTAACTGAGATAGATAGATAGATATATAGATAGATAGATATCAACTGAGATAGATAGATAGATAGATAGATAGATAGATGGATAGTACAATTAACATAAAATCAACCTGATTTAGTAACCCCATTGCCCTGTTTTGTTACACGCTACAGCTAGTTTCCTTGCTATGGGGTTGGGGTTGAAATCTGAGTTTTCCTTTTCCTAGACCCCAGCCCAGTCGGCGGGGACTATAGAATACCCCGACTGCACCTCTGCAGAGAGGTAAGACCCTAAATCAGTCCACCTGTTGGTCGTAGATGATTAAGGGTGGAATCCTGGTCGCTGAGTAGTCCATAACATGCAACACTCCACTTTTATCCTTACTTGGTCTCGATGGGCAGTCGGAGATTCACCCTCCAATCAATCGGTTGGTCACGTCAAGCCCTGCTATCTATATGGTTATTTTGACCATTTTGCACTTATGGCAAACCCCCCTCTCCACTTTTTATCATATATATGCTAGAAGGCGGTGGATGAGGGTTTTGGTGTCCTGGATATGAGGATAAACTAAATCTAGTGGTGAGGTAGTACCTGTTAGAGTATCATATATGCGTTAAATAGAAATAGGAAGCGCGTGGTGTAATGGTTAAAGGCATGGGAAATGGACTCGACGCCCCGACTTCAAATCTTGGACGTGGTAATTGCATTTCGCTTAGTGCTAATACCCTTGGGAAAGGTATGAATCCTACTCTCGCTCCAGATATAGGTAAATAGTAGGGCAGTCTGGGCTCTTTAACCTTGGTTAGGCAACCGGTCTAGGAGAAGGAAAACTCTGAATTCAAACCTGCTGAACTCCGCTTAAGAAATTGACCTTGTGTCGCATCCTGCTCGTGCGGAGGGGTTTATGTATATATATATATATATATATATATATATATATATATATATATATATATATATATATATATTTTCAATTTACACAATTTTATATGTATACTTCGGCAGCATTTTTTCTTTTAGACAAGTTCTGTTAAACGCCACAGACAATTCAAGTCTGAGGAGTTTTTTCATGGTCCTTTCAATTTTTCTTGCGATCTTTTTCGTGTTTGGGTGGAGAAGTTGTAATAGTCCACCAAATCCAACTGATCGCATCGCTCGATGTAGAAAATCTGTTTACTAACGTCCCTGTAAAAGAAACTATCGACATCATCATAAAAAATATCTACAATAATCCCGAATATCCACCACTTAAAATTAATCCTAACATCCTAAAAAAGCTCCTCCTCCTTTGCACAACCGAAGTCCCCTTCTACAACCACCAAGGCAGCCTATACATCCAAAAAGATGGCATCTCTATGGGGTCAGTTTTTGGACCTACTTTCAGTAACTTTTATATGGCACACTTAGAAAACAAAGTTTTCAATATCATTAACAAACCTAGAATCTATGCCCGTTATGTTGATGATATCCTCCTCCTTGTTAATAACGAAATGAACTACTTGAACTAAAAAGAACATTCCAACAGAATTCCGTATTAAACTTCACCTATGAACTCAACACTAACAATAAACTCCCTTTCCTCGACGTTATGATTCACTCCAACAATAACACTTTCACTACCTATCCTTATAAAAAACCCACATCTTTCAATTCCTGCATTATTAACTACAAGAGCGAATGCCCTGAACAATATAAAAAAACTATCATTAAAAACCTAATAAACCGGGCAAAACTTACTTCTTCCTCAAGGACAATATTTTTTTCTGAACTCAAAAACATTAAGCAAACACTTATCAACAACGAATTCCCCAACCATTTTGTCGACGAACAAATCCGACAAACACTCTATAACATTAACCACAACGAAACCAATAGCAAACATAATAGCTCCTTCCAAAATATATACTATTGTAATCAAATGGATAAAAACTACAAACTAGATGAAATCATACTAAAAAAATTAATTCGAAATAATGTTGCCTCCATTGATACTAACCGTAAATTAAAACTTATCATCTATTATAAAAAATTCAAAACCGCGAACCTAGTCACTTTCAATAATTCATCTCCAAAAACCACTCGTCTAAATGAGACCAATGTTGTATATGAGTTTACATGTCCTATAGGAGATTGTTTCTCCAATATCAGCAATACATATATTGGCCATACGACGACCACATTATCCCGCCGTTTAACAATGCACTTATCTGACACCAGCTCCATTAGTCAACACTTAAAGACACATTCATGCCCCCCCTCAACCTACAGAAAAATTTTAACAGAAAACACACTCACACTCCATAAAAAAACAAAAAAACAAACAAAAATTGCAAATAATGGAAGCACTCTATATCAAATTAAAAAGACCTACCTTAAACAAAATAAACTTTCAAACCAGTAGACACGTCCTCCAATGCTTATAAAAAATCCCACTCTAACCATTCCCCCTCCCTTCCTCACAATTCTGTACCCCCCTAAAAAAAAAAAACATTAATCCATTGTTTCGTACTAACTATCACCACCACTTTTTAAGCTACTACTCGTTCTTCTATAAAAACGAGGCACTTGAAAAACTTAACATCGTTTCCCCACCTGATGATGGCTGATAAACCAGCCGAAAGCGCTCGAAAAAAAGGATTTGGTGGACTATTACAACTTCTCCACCCAAACACGAAAAAGATCGCAAGAAAAATTGAAAGGACCATGAAAAACTCCTCAGACTTGAATTGTCTGTGGCGTTTAACAGAACAATTATATATATATATATATATATATATATATATATATATATATATATATATATATATATATATTTTATATATATATATATATATATATATATATATATATATATATTCAATTTTACACAATTTCTGTCATTTTCAAAGGAACTTTTCGTCTTACCCGATGAATGCTTTCAGCAAGAAACCGCTGGTTGTAATACCGTTCCCGTAATTAAATAAATAAAAGCAAAAACTTTTATTTGTTTTGATTTCTCATTGAACTATATATATATATATATATATATATATATATATATATGCTTTAAATAGATCAAAAGATGATTCTAAAAATGTGATCCAAAATGAGTTTAATAAAACATGAGTTTAAAAAGAATTTGAATACCAAACAAGAATGAATAAAACAAACATCTTCGACATTAAATAATCATGATGTTGACTGCCATAAAATCAACATTTTCCTTGACCAGATTTGGGAAACCTGAAGCTTTGAGGTCATAAGCAACCTTTTAAACGATCAACTGACGATCAACTACAATATTCTTATGTACATCTAAAATGTCCCTTCTCCTAGACCAATTGCTATGCCAAGATTAAATAACACTGTCTGCTCTACTATTTACCCAGAGATATAGGCAGAATAGTTGGATTCATATATTTTCCCCAGTTAGCGCTATCAAGAGTCGGGTTAGCTCAGTCGGTAGAACGTTCGGCTAGAAACCACAAGGTTCCTAGTTCAATACCGGCCCTCGCCAACTCAGCTAATGAATAGCAGATGTATATGCGCGGTAAAGTAAGGAGCTGATGGTAGGTGTGGCGCTCCACCTCAGACACAAAAAATAATCTCCTTCGTCTAGCGCTAGAGAAAAGGGGATAGAATCCCTCGCTGATTGGCTGATACCGTCTTTAGGCCACCCCGACGACCTTATTAGCGCTATGTGAAATGCAAACAGTCTCGTTTAAGATTTGGATATTGTAAATGCAAGAGAATTGTCTCCCTTGCTTTGCCAGGCTGTCCTATTGCGTAGGTACAAGACGCCGTTTGACACCGGTAAAAGTCACGTGTTTGTGGGACGCGGGATTTTGAATCCAGTTATAAGCAGGATTTGAAGACGACAAGAAGGTAAGAATACATGCTTGGAACTTTTCCTCCTCTTTTTCGATTTTAGTAGTTGTATTAGAGAAACTACATAGTCTATTTGTATTCTATTGTAGTTTCACGTTGAAGACGTTCGTGGAAGACCATTGCGAAACAGGAGGATAGTGACAGCCTCTTGTATTTACCTAAATAAAAACGTCTTTAGCAGTCGGACTCTGTCTTATTCAAATCTTTGCTGGGTGTTGCCGTTACAGATATGGTTAACCGTGTTTATTTCATTATAAAATGAGCGCTTCATGTTGATTTGTTTCTAATGACACCTCAATCGAATGAAAATGTCTGCAATCAACATGGATTAACTCTTTAATCTTCGTCTTTGAATCCAAATCATGTTGATGATAATTATTTATTGAATCTATTTAATTGCTTTCAAATTATTGCCATTATATAGAAATACTTGAAACCACATAACTGCAAATTAATTATTCTCCTTTGGCTTCGCATCTCTTTATCTTTTCTTCTTTTCTATTTCTTTCTTAATTTTCTGTCTGCCTGAATTTCTCTCTCTCTCTCTCTCTCTCTCTCTCTCTCTCTCTCTCTCTCTCTCTCTGTCTCCCCTCTCTCTCTCTCTGTCTCTATCTCTCTGTCTCTCTCTCTCTCTCTCTCTCTCTGTGTCTCTGTGTCTCTGTCTCTCTCTCTGTCTGTGTGTGTGTGTCTCTCTCTCTCTGTCTCTGTCTCCCCCCTCTGTCTCTGTCTCTCTGTCTCTCTCTGTCTCCCCCTCTCTGTCTCTGTCTCTCTCTGTCTTTGTCTGTCTGTCTCCCCCTTCCCCCTCTCTCTGTCACTGTCTCTGTCTGTCTCTCCCTCTCTCTGTCTCTCTCTCTGTGTCCTGTGTCTTTCTCTCTCTCTCTCTCTCCGTCTCTCCTCTCTCTCTCTCTCTCTCTCTCTCGCTGTCCCTGTCTCTGTCTCCCATCTCCTCCTCTCTCTTTTCCCCTCTTTCCCTTTTTTCTTTCTCTTCTCTTCATTTTCTTTTTTAATTATTCTCTCGCTCGTCTCAGTAAATGGTTATTATCAAATATGAATAGTTATTTAAAACCATATACATATTTACCACTTACTCCGCACGAGTAGGATGTGACACAAGATCAAATTCTTTA
>CM042161.1:91489547-91509547 GCA_023376005.1 Doryteuthis pealeii
CTGTTACCATGGTTAAAGAGTCTAGTCTGTCCTACTATCTGAGCTTGAGGAAGAATAGTATTCTTGTCTTTTCCCAGGTTATTAGAGTTGTGTGAAATGCATATATATATATATATATATATATATATATATATATATATATATATATATATATATATACAAGGTATGTAAAAAAGTATCGAGATTTTAAAAACTTTTAGACGCACCTTGTGTTCTGAAAAAAAAATAACGTTCCATGCATAAATTCCTTCCGAATGCAAGGTGTGTCAAAAAGTACCAAGATTAAAGCTGTATTCAACAAGATAGAAATCAATGATGAATGGAACTTTTTTTTTCAGAATACAAGGTGTGTTGGAAAGTAGAAAAAATCTCGATGCTTTTTTGACACACCTTATATATATATATATATATACAAGGTTATATATTATATATTTATATATTATATATTTCCATACACGCTCTCTCTTCCCTCTCTCTCCCCCCTCTCTCTCTCTCTCTTTCTCTCACACACGCACACAGACACACACATACACACACAACGTAAGTGAATGTTCGATGTCATCATTCAAAACCGTTTATCCCAGCGTTTCATAAATTTCGAACTATTCTAAGAGCGCTAATTTTCCATTCAAAAATTTTTAAACAAACTGATCAACAAAAACTATCACGGTCTCCTTATTATTCTGTGATAAATTTTACTTTTCCTTATATCAACAAAAGCCCTGAAGAAGATCTACTAAACAGATTGAAACACTGCAGCGTTGGCTGAATAAATATCACTCATTTTATTTGAACCTGTGTTTTTTCAAATTTTTCACTATATTACATATCGTCGGATTCACTTCCATTTTTCTCTTCATATATATATATATATATATATATATATATATATGTGGGGATTTTGACAGATTATTGGAATTAGTAGTTGCATTTCGCCTCACGGATTTGTTTTGTTCACGACAAATCGACACGGATGTCACATCAGTGTTTGAAGTTAATCCTACTGATAATTCAGTGGTGGGCGTATGATTCACTGCTCACTATACCAAAATGGCGATTTTCTATCTCGCATATATCTAGAACTTTTCCAAATACTTATATACATAGCTATGGAGGCGCGTGGTCTAATGGTTAGAATCGTAGGAAATGGACTCGTCGACCAGAGTTCAATTCCTGGACGAAGCTGTTTGCATTTCACATAAAGCTAATACCCTTGAAAACGGCATGAATCCAATTCTCCCTCCAGCTATGGGTAAATAGCAGGACGGACTGGGCTCTTTAACCATGGCTAGGTAACCAGTCTAGGAGAAGGAAAACTCTTGTGGAGGGGTTGGTAAATATATACATCTGTATATATATATATATATATATATATATATATATATATATAAATGTTGTTCTGGTTCCAAAGGGAGAAAATTCAATATTTTATAAAAAAAGGAAGGTCCGCAAAATGTATTTTGTTCTTAGAAAAATTTTTAAATTCTTTTTGTTTTACATATGCAACACGTGTTTCAGATCTTCTGGTATCTTCTTCAGGCTTTGATTGATAATATGAAAATGAATTTTTACATGCATGTGTATATATATACATACACATGAGTATTTCACCACCTCTTCCTGTTTTTGTGGGAGTTGAATGGAATTTCATTTTAACATTAGTCTTTTAAACAGGTGCTTTTGTTTTTTGGGTGTTTTACTACTAAAGTCATTAGCTGAATTTTTATAATTTTTTTTTATAACATTTTTTATTTTATTACTTTTATATATATATATATATATATATATATATATATATATATATATATATATATATCCATCGCTGGCTAGCTCATCTTTTCATAGTGTAGCATGGAGACGGAATCAACATCGCTTGGTTACTAACTTGGTTTCTCGCCTATGCGATTATTTAAACCAAATGCTCTATTTATGATATTAAGCACTGAAAAGGGGATAGACTCCCTCGTTATCAAACTCAGCTTAAGAAACATCCTGCTCGTGTAGAGGTGTTGGTAAATATCTATAGACTTAACTGAGTTTTAACACAAAGTAAGTTTAGCTTTGTCGATAGGGCGTCCGACTGGGAATCACAAGGTTTCTGGTGCATTACCGACCCTCGCCAACTCAG
This sequence comes from Doryteuthis pealeii, assembly GCA_023376005.1. Lineage (NCBI taxonomy): Eukaryota > Metazoa > Mollusca > Cephalopoda > Myopsida > Loliginidae > Doryteuthis > Doryteuthis pealeii. The sequence continues at coordinate 91,491,676 of CM042161.1, forward strand.
CGTATGAGCAGCACAGCGATCTTTTGCAGTAAAGTGAGGAGCTGATGGTAGGTGTGGCGCTCTTTCTCAGACGCTGAAATAATCTTGGTCTAGCGCTAGTGAAAAGGGTAGAGACCCCCTCACTGTCGCAACATCAGGCCGCTCCACCGACTTTACTTTTTTTTACACACTGTTGACGAGGCCGTAAATATGTACACTGTATGCCATCAATAAGCACGAGGTCCCATTATTTCTTTTCTTCCTTTTTTTTTTCCTTCTTTTATTTTTCTCCACTTGCAATATTACATATTAATAAAACTATTATTATAGTATAATAATATAAAAAGTAAGTAAAGTAAAGTCGCCGGTGCGGCCTAAAGTCGGTATCAGCCAGTCAGCGAGGGAGTCTATCCCCTTTTCAATAGCGCTAGACCAAGGAGATTGTTTTGGCGTCTGAGGTGGAGCTCCACTCCTACCATCAGCTCATTACTTTACCGCACAGATCCCTGTGCTACTCATACGCTGAGTTGGCGAGGGCCAGTATCGAACTAGGAACCTTGTTGTTTGTAGCCGAACGCTCTACCGATTAATAAAACTATTATTAAGAAAGGTCGCACTGAAAGCACCGGTATTTCACAGAAGTTACGCAGAGATGAGCTGTTTTCGTTTAAGATATATCAGCCTTTTACGGGTCATTTAATACCGAATCAAGTCCTTAAACAAAGAGCTCATATTACGGAGAGGACCTGGTGTTTGCTTAAGTGGTTACCCTATTGAGTATTGAAGAGGCTCATCAGCAAACACCAGGTCCTCTCCGTAATGTGAGCTCTTTGTTTAAGGACTTGATTCGGTATTAAATGACCCGTAAAAGGCTGATATATCTTAAACGAAAACAACTGAATAACCCACATACTTTTTTCATTCCTCGTTTGGTTGGTTGGTTGGTTGGTTGTTTGATTTTAACGGCATATCAATCCGTCTGAGGTTATGTCATGCCTAACGGTTGGGAAGTAATATATGTTGTGTATTTATATTTATACTCTTTTAGTAATTGGTTTTAACAATGTATTAGCATCATTGGGGATAATGTTGTATGTTATTGATTAAGTTATTCAACATATATGAAGTCTGCATATTTGTTATTACTTACAATAATTCCAGTGATTCTAAGATCAGTGAATGTACCAAATTCCCAAGATAGGATTCAGAAAACTATATGGAATAGCTTAGAATCAATAGGTTTATAAATGAAAGCAAAAATGAATAAATAGCTAAATAAATAAATAAATAAATAATCGACCTCGTTAGATTTGTAAATATTATGTAAATTTATTCAGTTTAACAAATCTAAAATTTATCACACATAATATCGTTTTTTTATTACACACAATTAAATTATTTAATATTTCTCATCACATAAAACTGTTACAAACAATAAAATTACAATACACTATTATTACACTCAATTATTAAATAGAGCCAACTCATTCATTTTTAATTATTCAAATTAGATTATTTAAATTTTATTTCGAAATTTAAATACTAAAATTTAATTAAACACAATTAAATTTTACCTAAAAATTTCAGTTATACTTATTTTTTCTTGATTTTAAAGATTTCCACTAGACAAAGTAAACATTCTTTTCAAAAGATCTTTCAAATATAAACAGCAAATTTCAAATTTTCAAACCACGCAAACGCTGAAATATAAAGAAAAAATATTCGTTTGTGACGTAATTAATTTCGTATTTATATTTTCTTTTCTCGTATTACTCGTGAAAGCAGAAATTGGCAATATGAATATTTATCTTTGTACTGCAGATGATCGGAGACGCATGCTTGATACATATTTATTTTGTTTTATTTTAAACAATTCTAAATGAATGTTCGTACATGTAAATAACCCGTTCGAAACCTGTGTCGACGACAATTAATTCATCCTTCCTTCGTATTTTGTAACTTTTAATCACGTTCTTCAACACAGACACACACACACACACACACACGCACACACACACACTTATTAATATATATATAATATAAATATATGAAATATATAATATATGTATATATATTGCTATTTAATAATACTGTTCATTTGTTTACACAGTGTTATATGGTATCAATTATATGATTGGTATCGAACCCGGAGCCTTGAGATTCCTAGGCGAATGCATTACTGGCTGAGCTAAACCAACCTTATTTGAAGAAGAAGAAGAAGAAGAAGAAGAAGAAGAAGAAGAAGAAGAAGAAGAAGAAGAAGAAGAAGATAGCACATTAAAGGACATGGTCATGGCTCAGAATCGGTAACCTTATGAAGGAATCTAAATCTCTCATTACTGCAGCTCAAGAGAATGCCATAAGATAAAACTATATCAAAGCAAAAAGAGATAAGACGCAACAAATTGCAAGTCTAGAATGGGAGAGGACAAAGACGAAACGGTTAATCATATAATAAGCGAATGTATCCAACTAGCACAAAGAGAGTGCAAGACTAGGTACGACTGGGTGGGAAAGGTGATCCACTTGTAATTTTGCAAGAAATACATTTTCGCCATACTGCTAAATGATATATGTACAAATCGAAATCTGTCTTAAAGAATGAGACTCATAAAATTCTCTGGGACATTGAGATACAGACGGATCACCTAATCCCGACAGGGAGACCAGACCTAGTGTTAATTTACAAGCAAAGAAGAACATGTCATCATCTGGATCTTGCCATTCCAGCAGATCATAGAGTGTAAGTGGTGAAGAGTGAAAAGAGAAACGAGTACTTGGACCTTGACAGAGAACTGAAACAAAAACAAAAAACAAAACAAAACAAACTGTGGAACATGAAGGTAAGGGTCGTACCAATTGTACTTAGTACTCTTGGAACAGTCCGAAAAGGTTCGGGAAAAGAGTCTGGTTAAGTTGGAAATCAAAGGAAGAATGGAGACCATCCAAACAATAGCATTGTCAAAACGGCTAGAATACTCAGAAGAGTCCTGGAAACCTGAGGAGACTTGCAATCACCCAGCCTCTAGAGAACCACTAGCTAAGGCGGCTGTGAAAAACATTCATTAAGTAAAAAATAATAATAATAATAATAATAATAATAATAATAATAATAATAATAATACTGGGACTTTGAAATTAAAACGGATCACCTTATCCCAGCAAGAAGACCAGACCTAGTGTTGATTAACAAAAAAGAAAGAACTTGTCAACTGGTGGATTTTGCAGTGCCAGCGGATCACAGGGTGAAGTTAAAGGAAAATGAAAAAATTGACAAATATCTGGACCTTGCCAGAGAACTGAAAAAGTTATGGAATATGAAAGTGAAAGTTATACCAATTGTAGTTGGTGCACTTGGAACAGTCTCAAAAGGATTAGAAAAGGGTTTGGAAAGTTTGGATATCAGAGGAAGGATTGAAACCATTCAGAACACTGCACTGCTGCAATCTGCCAGAATACTCAGAAGAGTCCTGGAGACCTGAGGAGACTTGCTGTCACTCAGACTCCAGTGAAAGACCATCAGCTAACACTGATGTGAAAACTCAAATAATAATAATGAGACCGGACCTAGTAGTAATTAACAAGAAAGAAAAAACATGTCGACTGGTGGATTTTGCAGTTCCAACAGATCACAGGTTGAAGATGAAGGAAAACGAAACGATGGATAAATATCTGGACCTTGCCAGAGAACTGAAAAAGCTATGGAATATGAAAGTCAAAGTGATACCAATTGTAGTTGGTGCGCTTGGAACTGTCCCAAAAAGCTTGGAAAAAGGACTGGAAAACCTGGAAATCAGAAGAAGAATTGAGACCATCCAGAATATTTCACTGCTGCAAACTGCCAGAATGCTGAGAAGAGTCCTAGAGATCTGAAGAGACTTGTTGTCACTCAGACTCCAGGGAAATACCATCAACTAATGCTGTTGTGAAAAACTATATAATAATAATAGAGGAAATCAGAGGAAGAATTGAGACCATCTACAAAACTATATTGCTGCAATAGGCTAGAATACTCAGAAGAGTCCTAGAGACCTAAGGAGACTTGTTGTCACTCAGACTCCAGGGAAATACCATCAGCTAATGCTGTTGTGAAAACTATGTAATGATAATAATAGAGGAAATCAGAGGAAGAATTGAGACCATCTAGAAAACTGCATTGCTGCAATAGGCTAGAATACTCAGAAGAGTCCTAGAGATCTGAGGAGACTTATTGTCACTCAGATTCCAGGGAAATACCATCAGCTAATGCTGTTGTGAAAAACTATATAATAATAATAGAAGAAATCAGAGGAAGAATTGAGACTATCTAGAATACTGCATTGCTGCAATCGGCTTGGATACTCAGAAGAGTTTTGGGACCTGAAGAGACTTGTTGTCACTCAGACTCCAGTAGGATACCATCAGCCAACGCTGATAATATTTTTGCGCTCAGTTATAAAGTTATATTTTAATAGTTAGAATGTTTTAAGCGTTTACTTCTAATGCGAATTAACTTCAAATGGATATATTTGACCAACAGATAGGTACTGCCACTCCGTGTCAGAGTAGATCTGGGAGTAATAGAAACGATGGGGTGACTTTACCCTCAACAGCTCTTTAGAATTGGAGCCTCCCACCAGATCTAGTTTAGTGGTCATATGCAGGGCGTGGGCAGTTTTGGAACTCTACCAGATGCATGAGTTAATGACTAATCGCAGAAGCAACTTTCATAAACATTTATCATTTAACCGCCCACCCCCCCCACACAGACACAAATATATATATATATATATATATATATAATATATACCAATACATAAGTATATATATATATATATATATATATATATATATATATATATATATATATATGTGTGTGTGTGTGTGTGTGTGTGTGTGTGTGTGTATTGGTATATAATTACTAAAATTTTGAAAGTGCTTTTGAAATATTCTTAGCAAATAGTAATTTAGTACATTTTGTTGTCTGGCTCACAGACCTGACATTGTGAGAGTAATTACAGCTCCTAAGTGGTCACTAATCTAAATACTACACTGGTACAGACCACTTGGACTTAGCAAATCGTCTCGAGAAAAAGGCTAGATAGTTACTAGACAACGATGTTACGTATTATCTTTAAGAAATCCTGGAAGGAGTACTCCACGGCCACTTACCATCTATCACACAAATCCTCCAAGTAAGACGAACAAGAGATGATGGCTACTGCTCTAGAAGTGAGGACTAACTCATACAGGAAGTGCAAACCTACTCATGGACACACCAGTGGTGGCCAACCAGCAAAAACATCAAGTGCGTGGTATAATGGTTATCGTCGTACGAAATAGACTCCTCGACTCGAGTTCAAACCGTGCCGAGGCTGTTTGTATTTCATATGGCGCTAATACTGTTGAGAAAGGTATGAATGCAACTATTCTCCCTCCATATAAATATATGTAATACATATATGTTTTATTTAGATATACACTCCTTACATTTGGTGCACTGGTCGGTGTCGTCAGTGATGTAATATGCATGGGTCACTGGGAAGTTTTGTTTTTTACAACATTATACTCGCCTCGACAGGCTGACTATCATAAATGATCAAACTCTGATCCACCCACAAAGTTTGAAACGTTAACTGACATTAGGCTTTTATTGTTTTTGACAAGTGTAAAACTCTTTACAGTGCATCTGATTGGCTGTTGCCAGTACCCAGTCAAATGCGCTGTACGGTCTACACACACACACACACACACACACAACATAATATATATATATATATATATATATATATATATTACGATCAAAACATAATATATACTAGCAATACCTGTGAATATGCCGCATTATGATAATTTAATTATTACAATGTTTGATGTAATTACTTAAGAGCTATTGCCAAAATAGTTCAATATGTAAAAAGTAAAATAATCTTGATTTAAATCTCTCTCACTATTTTTTCTTTCTTTAATTCTTTTCATCTTTTCATTATGTTTGATTGAAACAGATTAGCGTTATTTATTATTTAAGTGTTTCCCGTTATAAAAGCTAATTATTTACTTTTACGATATTGAAACAAATGACAATTGTCAGATTCAAATTGTAAGATCAATTAGTCCTTTGTATTTTTATACAATAGACTTATTTGATAAAGAAAATAAAAAGTAATTTTGTATTTTCGAAGTTATCGGCGTTTATAATAAAAACGTGTTTGTCTTTCTATCTATATCTTCATTTTAAAGTAAGTAATATTTTATTCTTTCTATTTTTCTTGTTTCAAATTGAATGCTCTCTTTGAAAATTATATTTGCACCTGAAGTGAAAATAATTAAGGAACACCTGGACAAATTAATGCTGTTAACTACCTGTCTTAAGACTTTGGTATTAAGTGCAACAAAAAAGAAATTGCCAAACAAGGCAAATAGTCAACAAACGTGTTCCCCCAACAAGAAGGTCTTTTGGATGGTCTAAACATTTAAGATAATATTAATCTTTTGCAAGTCTCTCTAGCAAACGAAATGTAATTCCTTTCGCCGTCAGCACAGTCTCTACCAACTGAGCACGTTACTCTCACTTCCTGACACCCCAAATAGCAGTCGTCAGATTTCACTTGCCGTCCAAACACTTGCTTTCTTCCTCACTCCCTGTGTCAGCGACAGTCCGTCTTATTTCTGCTCGTTCGGCTGCGCATATGCAAATTCCGATATACCTCATCCGGGTTTCTGCCAACAGCATTTCAGCTACGAGGAAGTAGCGAGTTCGAATATCCGTCGCCACTCGCCACACTCTCCCCCTTCCGCACAGGCCAAACATATCCTGACGCGCTTTGTTTGTGGGGGCTGGGAATCCGCTTGTTCATAGGCTGCCTTTCAATTTCGTCACAGAAGGTAATGTTAATTTTATGATTGTTCTCTTTTATTTGTTTAATTTGAACTAATTTATGCCCCGATTTTTAAAAATCAAAATTAAATTTAGTTAGTTTGGTTTAGTTTCTTTATCTAATGGCATATCAACCTTCGTAGCTTATTTAATGCCAGGGTCATTCTTATAGAAGAACAGTAGTGGTGGTATAAGAGGTTCACAGAGTATTAACTCTGGTTCTTATAAAACATTGGATTACTTAAAGGATAAGTACCCAATGCGGAACACTTCACTTAGGAAAACGACAAACACGTTAGTTACGTTTATAAGACTTTATTACAACATGTATAGGGGAACGAAGTTCACCAGACTATAGAATGTCACAAGTGTGCAAACATACACAGTAGTATTCATAGACAAAATAGGTGGAAACCACTTACTGTGAACAGTGTCGTGTCTGTGACGTCTGGCATGCACCATAGGTGTCTGCTGGAGAGAGGTGACAAGCACGCCCAGGCTTGTTCAGTGGCATCAGAATAAGAGGGTTCCCTCCTTTGGTTCCTGTGTCACGTGACCAAAATAGGGTCTCCAGACACAGGAGATTTACCAAAACCCGCAGACAAGGGAGACTGCCCTTACAGTGGTATTTAACCCATAGTTGGGGACAAAAAAATTAAATTAAAAAAATATATATAAATTTACCTCTGATAATCTTCCCTTTCTGATAAAGGATATCGTGATATTTTCCTTAAAATTTATTATGTATGTTAGATCTGTTATCAAACATATGTAAATTTTAAATTTTTAGGTTCCCATTGAAGAGCGGATATATTTTAACAAACATAGAGTCAAAACAAAACAAAAAGACAGTTGCCATCTTGGACTTAATGACAAAGATGTTGTCAAAATATACCAAAAACGCGCAGCTGAAAAAGAGAGATGTGACTGGCAGATTGAAAGACAATATATTTCACTATTTCTCTGAATGTTTGAGATGTGGCTTGATAATTTGGATTATTTGGCCTATTGTCCTTGTTTTTGTTTTTATCGGTAGAACGTTTCGGTCGAATTAGACACATGGCTTAGTGGATATAGGCGTTGGTTTCAGACAGTTCTAAGCGAGTTATCTCTATGCTGCATGTTCAATCCTAGTCAAGGGAGATAGTAACATAGAATAATAATTAACAGTTTAACACTAGTACACATTCATGTTTAGTAGAATGAGAACAGTATACCCCCATGGATTGAATAAAGGGTTGGGTTCAGAGTTCCATGAAAGCTCCCGAGTTCGAAGAGAAGGTTCCCGAGTCTGACAAGAAATACCCGAAGAAGGCTGGAAGGCACATCGTCCGAAACGTTGTACAGATAACAATAAAGATGAGGACAATAGATCGAATAACACAAATTTTTTTCACGTTACCTCTACATTCGATATTTTTCACGGACATCTTCCAGTGAAGAAACAACCGATAACATTTTGAGCCGGGTAGACAGTCTAAGGGATATTACAGTCTTTTAAATATCCCTAAATATTCTATGAATCTTATTGAAGGTTATATATCTTCTGGCCTTGTGGTATGCCTTGCTAATGCCTTTCTATTAGAACTACACATATCCGCCTTCTTCAGCTAAGTATTAGTTTATAATTATTTATTCTTAAATCAAAAAGTAAAAGGCAAATGAAAATAACCAGCCATATCGGAAGCATATCCAGAATTATGAAAATTTTATCTACATTGATATTGATTGCAGAGTTGATAAAGACACTTTGCAATACAAGGATATTACAAAGAAAAATAGTGAAGCAAAAAGCTTAAGAAAAGGAACTGGGCGCTACTTAATCTTTACCAGAGAGTTGGATATTGAAAATAGATATCTCACACACATCGTTTTTCCCACCATTAGTAGTGGAACTGGTGTCGTTCTAGCAGAGGATGCGCCTGTTGTTTTAGAAGAATTTGACAATGTAAATACTGTTGAGACAGTTTTTGTAGTACAAACCTAGTTGTGAGGCAGGGTTTGTACTGCACATCTGAGAGACAAACTTAAAAGGCAGTTGCACACCATTGACAGTTTACTTCATCGAAATAAACTTCCATTTGATGCCAATTTAAAATCCCCTGATGGAAGCCTATTACCTTTACTGTTTTAATAGCCTCTTCATCATTATTATTATCTTCTTAACTTCTTATATGTCCGCTATCCGGTCTTCTCTGTTTATTGTCGTCGTGGGTTGGCTACGGTTGTACTTGTTTCGTATTCACCTACATCTGTTAGTCTTTAATAATAAATTCGAAGACAGTTTGTTTTCGCCATCTTTATTTTCCTCAAGACCCAATATTTCCTTCGCGCTAAGAGAAACTTAGAGAGACATCATTATCGCGTCTGCCTCTGCCGGTCGCTAATATTCAACTATATCTTTCTGTTGTAATGGAATATTCCACATTCTCTCTCACTTATGTGGTTGACTATATATATAGTGAGCACGGCATTATATTGGACTGGCTTCGAGGATTGTAGCGTACCTCACTATTCTTTCTGTCTTCTTGTATCTCTCTGCAATAAAAACCCTCTATCTTAAATCTACGAACGTATCAACTGGTCCTTCCACTCGACTGCAATCTTGTCTGATTGTATCCCTTTTACAACGCACACTTTCTAAGCTTTCTCCACAAATTGTCTATCACATGGCACTCTTAGCCAACTTTATAGGTCAACAAGGAGCTAAAATTTGTCAATGAAAATCTATGGTTATTTCTATGATGTAACAGGGCGATATGTGTCGCATAGGCCTAACTCAAGTTTTGTAGTAGTCGTGGTTATTAGTAGCAGTTAGGTCAGAAACAACATACACAAGTTGTACAGTCACAAAGGGCTTTGTATTTATTTCCAGGCTCGTGGGTTCTTCCTCAGAGAGAAAGAATAATAGAGAGGGAGAGGGGGAATATCGTCAAATTATTCTACCTCTAACCTAGTATCATGTTGTGTACTGCTGCCCCACACCGATACGACGGACCGGGGACCAACACGTCTGACTCCTAGTAGCCACGAACGGAAAAGAGACAGATTTTCTTCTTTCCCCTTTTTCGTCTCTGCGTCACATCCGTTTCTGTTCAACACCCGGAACTTCCGTTTTTATTTTTAACTCTATTTCCGGGGTCATTCTCCGGTCAAATTACTTGCACCCCGCTTAGTGTTTACTCTTCCCGATTTAGAGCCTTTCTGTGTTCTTATTTCTTTTTCCTCTCTTTCTCTAGAAATCCGAATACAGGTTTATTTTTAATCCTAAATTCCGGTAGACCCTAATAATTACGCAATGTATGAGTATTCGAACGAATTATCATTAACTTTCAAATTCAAATATTACCCTTTATTACGAAATAAATAGGCAGCACCATTGATTATGTAACAACTGATCCTCTAGGGAAACTTTGTAGAAAAGATTAGCAGAAATTGCCTCTGGTAATTTTTGCCATAATCAATTTCCCTCTGTATAATCCATATCTTACTGCAGATGCAATGGATGATTAAAATGGTGACCAGTGACTACTTTTAGAATATGCAGTGGAAATGTCTCGAGGGAAAGTGAACCCTAGATTCGCAGTACTGAAAATTGGGCATCTTAATCAAGCTAATAATCAGGTTATTGTGCTTGTGGATTGGAGGTGCCTATTGACTAGAAATCTACGATAAATTATGCACCTTCGTAAAATTCATAGTTGAAGTATATGTAGTTAGTTGGTGTGAAAATAAAAGGAATGATAAATTCTATAACCAACAGTTTTATATCTTCAATATGATCAAGTGAATAAAGCAACGGTTAAGTTAGAGGTGCGTGGTGTAATGGTTTGAGATCGTAGGAAATGGACTCGTCGAACTGAGTTCAATTCCTGGACGAAGGTGTTTGCATTTGACATGGCGCTAATACTCCTGGGAAAGTATTATTTGACCATTGTCCTGATCTTTATTATTATTTGTACAACGTTTCGGCCGATGTGCTCTCCGGCCTTCTTCAAGTATTTCTTGTCAGACTCGGGAACCTTCTCGATCTCGGGAACCTTCTTGTCGTAATCGGTAGCCATCAGGGAACTTTGAACCCAACCCTTTATTCAACCACGGGGGTATCCTGTTCTCATTCCACTAACCATTCTGGGATATCAGTGTTAAGATGTGTTAATTATTATTCTATGTTATTGCTACCCCTGACCAGGATTGAACCTGCAGCCCAGAGATAACTGTCACTTAGAACTGTCTTACCCAACGCCTTTACCCACTATGCTATGTGTCCAATTAGGAAAGGAATAAATCCAACTATTCTCCCTCCAGCTATGGGCAAATAGTAGGACAGAGGGTTTGGTAAATATATAAAGCAACAGTTAATCGAAACATAGAATGTTGCATTAATGCTTTTGTGTTGCTTCTGGAAAATATCATTTTATCAATGTCAGATGATTTGGAGGTGAAGGAAGAGGTTTTTGAAAATTTCGATTATCCAAGTAAACATTTATTCATACTTGATTGTGTCAATTTACAAGAATAATGTTAACATTTTAACTCAAATTACATTACAAAAATAAAAAGTAAATTTTGTTTCCTAAGTCACCAAAAATGAGATTTAAAAAAATTCCACTCATCTTTTGAAGCTATACACGGGTCATATTTGATTAACCTTTCCAAAAATGGAGAGTGTGAAGGTTTCCAATAATTAACTACTGGAGTATTTAATTAGTGGAACAATATTGGAGTTTCCTAATTTACCTGAGCATTTACAAGGTGTAGAACAAGCAGTAGAATTAACGACTGAAGCTTCTCAAACTCTATATAGACAAAAAAAACAAGACATGACCACCTTACAGCTCTGACGACTGGAGCTATAGAATACACCGGTAAGATCCCCCAAGGGGGCCACATGTTGGCCGTGAGTGGCGACGTGATGCTTAAGGACGGAATCATGGTGGATGAGCAGTCTATGAAACGTAAGACCCCACTTTGGCCTTGCTTAGGCGAGAAGGTCGGTCAGAGAGGCTCCCTCCGATCACTCGGATGGCCATGTCAAGCCCTAGCACTTATATGATTGTCCTAAACACTATTGCCTGATGGAAAGTCACAACTCTTTTTATAATATATGCTAGAAGGCGGTGGCTGGGGTCTCCATGTCCTGTGTATGACGTTAAAGTCTATCTGATGGTAAGGTTCCAGATCTAGAGGTCTGGGAAATGTGGGGCACCCCTTAATCACCATTGTTCCCAGATCCATTATGAACCGGGTGGTATTACCTGTTAGAGTACCATTATGGTTAAGTAGAATAAACGTGTTTATAAAAAACTTGAGTACCTATCAAGAATTAATTTTTTTCAAACATTGTCGGCATTAAATGACCCACTAGGTTGATATGCCCTAAAACAAAACAAAACAAAACAAAGCAAATGCAACCACCAAGTCATTGTGCCTTTTAAAAATATCTTAATTTACTTCAAAGGAAAAATATACTGAAAAATTTAGTCATATTATGATGTAATATCTTATATAATGTAGGAGGCTTTACTGAAATGTTCAATGAACAATGTATATTTAAAACATTGTCCTATGATTATGGTGTATATTGTTAACTTGTGTATCAGAGTTAACAGAGAAATAACAGTGTCATATAGTACCTAAAAGAGGAAAATTCAGCTGTTCCAGGTGCTTTTGGTTGGTTGGTTGGTTGGTTGGCTGGATTTTACGTCATGCCAATCCTTGGTTTATTTTATGCCGAAGACATATCTGTTTTATTCATTCTTGTTTGGTAATCAATTATTTTTAAACTCAATTTTTTAAAACACTATCTAAAATTCATTTTTTAATATTTTAACCAATAGATGGGATCCTAAGCTTCAACTACTCTGAGTTAGAGTGGACCTGGGAGTAATGATGATAAATGTGTACTCCACACTCCCAAGAGCTCCAAAATTGGAACTTCACCACTAGATGCAGTATAACGTCATACCCAAGACACTGTGCAGAAATTATGTATTTGTGTACATTTTTGCTGAGGATCTTTAAAACTAAACACTGTAAAATTGGTAAAAACTAATTTTTGGTGTCAGTTCTTATCCCATTAAATCACAGCCTTCACATTGTGTGAATGATAATTTTTTTAAAAGAAAGGGAACAAATCAACCCGCAATTTTTGGAATATCTAATTGAGAGGAAATATGGCTCCAAAAGATGAAACAATTGAAAGGATCTTTGAACTCATTCAAGAAGGCTATAAGAGGTTCACAGAGTGTTAACTATGGTTCTTATAAAGCATTGGGTTACTTAAAGGAAAGTATCCAATGCGGAATACTTCAGTTAGGAAAACAACAAACGCGTTAGTTACATATATATAACTTTTATTATAACATATATAGGGGAAAAGTTCCCCAGGCTATATATTGTCACAAGTGTCCAAACATACATAGTAGTGTAATAGAGGCAAAATAGGTGGAAACCACTTACTGTAAGTAGAGTCTGTGGCGTATGACATGCACCATAGGTGTCTGCTGGAGAGAGGTGACAAGCACGTCCAGGTTGTTCAGTGGCATCGGAAAAAGAGGGTTCTCTTCTTGGGTTTCTGTGTCACGTGACCAAAATAGGGTCTCCTGACACAGTAGATTATCCAGAACCCTCAGACAAGGGAGACTGTTCTTACAAGACAATACACAGTGAAGAGCGGTGGTTTCCAGTTAACTGTGTCTAAAATTTGGAGCAGATAGGAAAATAAATGGGCTGTTTAAAAAAGAAGACATACTGGTAGAAAACGGAAGACATTCAAAAATATAGAGACAGACAATATATATATATATATATATATATATATATATATATATATTATGGAGGTGCTTGGTGTAATGCTTAGAATCGGATGAAATGGCCTGAGATCTTATATTGAACTAATTTTTAAAAATGTGTGAGTTAGAAATTTCTAAGAAAGAGGGGAAAGCTATGACTACATTACAATATATGTGGCAGCGTGTGGTGTAATGATTGTGTCACATCCTTCTCTTGTGGAGGGTTTGGTAATATATATGTATATAATAAAGAAGAAAGAAGGAGAGGAAAAGAAAATAGGAAATAATATTTGAATTTCTGTAAAGTTTTTTTTTCTAAAAGTTAACTCATCATATAAGGGTATTTGCCTCTCATCTCACTTATGAGGGCGTGACACATTTTATGTGGACCCAGCCACAAGCAAAAGGTCATGGGTCGTAGGCAGAAAAATGCGTTGATCCTTTCGGCGCCGCTGGTACTGGGCAATAAACCCAGCCCTGCCCCTTTAAATCAAGGAGGCAGGTATTGACTGGGGAATAGCCCCCTGGGATCAAAGCTGTTAATTTTACTTATCCGGTCCAGAGACCGAAGCACTCTGGAACAGGTCCCAAGGGTCCTTGCTGTCTGAGCAATCACTTAACTTATCAGATAGTACAAATCCCCTTTCAATCCCCTATATCTATTATCTCAGCTAATCATTTAATTTTATTATTCTGTATTAACTTGTTTATTAAGCCTTAGAACCTTGTGTCGTGTATGTTATTATCAGTCCGTGATATTCGAACTTATAAGAAATTGTCTCTTTTATTTTACTAAAGAATCTTGGGTTCCTCATTAATAAGCATAACTTCTCATTTTAGCCGTGATTTAACTCTCTCTCTCTCTCTCCCGCTCTCTCTCTCTCTCTCTCTCTCTCTCTCTCTCTCTCTCTCTCTCTCTTACCATAGGTGTGAGTTTAGTTTTAGATAATCAGTTTCTAGCTAGCCGTCCAAGGATGAAGATGCAATAGCGGTTGGCTAGATTTTCACAGAAGCGCGATCAAATGGCCTGGATCCAAGATTGATTAATAAAAAAATTGTTTATAAAATTGAGTTTAAAATATTTTCTTCCAAACTATCGCTACGAATCTTTCAAAACTTTGCCGGCATTAAATGACCCTCCGAGTTGATATACGGTAAAAACAAAACAAACCCTTTTTTTTAATATCCCATATTATTGATCTGAGCTTTTGCCATTTTTTTCTTTGGTTCCATTAGAGTGAAAGTTCAACAACCTCTCCTGAAGATCGACTTCCCATCTCATTATTGAATTGTTGATATGTAGATTATTTTAAAATTGTGGAAAATGACAGAAGGATTTAAGTAGTTTGGTTAATATGATCTGTATCGTAAATACTCTGGGAGCTTACGGCACTTAAACTCAACAAAAACAATCTTTCTGAATCTAAAAGGGGATAGACCCCTTCGTTGTTCCACTGATTCCGACAATAGCCTTAATCTGTAGGCTTTATTATTTAACATTTTAATTTCCTGCTATTTTTGAGCCGAGAGTCCTGTGTTTGAAGCCTAAGAGTGTAGAAAGCTCAGGTTTCTAAGATTTGAATTTGTAATTTTTGAATCGGTAAATTCCAAGCTTCAGTCTCGATATTTCTTTTTTTTTTTTTTTTTTTTGGTATCACACCTTGTACAGTTTCTGAAACTGATGAAACTTTTTTTTATTAATTATTTTCCATGAAAGGGTATTAGATGTTCGGCAACAACGTGATCATTGCTATGAATCCGGTAAAATATTCAATCAACCTACGAGATAAAATGTCCGACCAGTTCGCAAAATGACGAATAAAGCTATCCTTCAAAGACAGATGTTGCAAAAACACTATGCAAAACATATGCCCTGGGGTGTCATTAGCCATAACGCTATCTGTCCTTCGGCTATGCGGCGACAAACAGACAGGCAAAAAAAGTAATTTGATGCATCAGAATAAGATATTGGACAGTCTCAAGATACTCATTCTACAAGGATGATTAACGTATTAATCTCACAAGCCGTTCTTTATGCGTTTTTTCTCTCTTACTTTTACTGTATATGACATGAATATCATGTTTATGTTTTGTTTTTTGTTTTCCCCACCTTAATTCCCTTTCAGCTCAACGACTAACAGAATACGCACTGAGCTGATTGATACAGGCTTTTGCTTGCTGGCTGGCTGGCCTTCACTGGTGTGTCCATGAGTAGGTGTCCACAGGAGTACTAAACCATATTTATTTTTTTAATAATTTTCTAGACATTTCCCCCTTTCTCCTTCCCTTCTCTTTTTCTTTTTTCTCTTCTCCCTTTCTTATTCCTTTTTCTTCACAAATTTCTTTGTTTTTTATTTGTATTCATGTATTTATTTTATTTCCATTTTTTTAAAAAGACAACTCCTTCCATTTCAATCATTTCTTTCTGGTAATTCTTTTTCTACATTTTGTCTTCTTTTTAATTTTTAATCTTCTGTCAATTCAACCCTTTTTCATTCTTGACTTTCTTCACATTCTCTACTCCCATTCCCCTCTCCATCCTTCATATCTATCTCAGAAACCGTTCTTTATGCATTTTTTTCTCTCACTTTTACTGTATATGACATGAATATTGTGTTTTGTTTCCTGATTTACTCGGAGATTTTCATTCTTTTTTCTATGCTTCCTTTTTCATTCTATTTTATATTAACTCTTTCAAACTCTTTTTCGCAGCTTTTTCTTTCTTTATGTATCCATTTTTTATTTCTTGATTTCTTTCCTGTCTTGTTAGGATTGTGTTGGCATTTCATATAGACCTAATATCTTTAGTAAATGTATAAATACATTTATTTTCCCTCCATCTATGAGGAAATACTAGGTCGGACTGAGCTCTAATCTTTCTTAGGCAACCGGTCTGAGAGAGAGAACACTGATTCAAACCAGCTAAACCCCGCTTCATTTTCTTTTTCTTTCTTTCTTTTCCATTCATTTATCTTTCATTTTTTCTGATCTATTTCCTATTTCTTATTTCCTTTCCTTTAATATATATATATATATATATATATATATATATATATATATATATATATATATATATATATATATATATTCTTTCTTTCTTTTTATCAGTTTAATTTTAGGAAATAATTTCTTTTCTTACTATCTTTCATTTTCTTTCCTCTGATTTGATTTAGTTTTCTTTCATTCTAAATTATCTTTCTTTCTTTCTTTTCTTTCTTTTCTTTCTTTCTCAGTTTCATTTTTAAAAATTTTCTTTTTCTTCCTATATTCCTTTTCTTTACCTTGATTTTTATTCATATTTTCTTTCTATCTTTGTATCTTTTGATATCTATCTTTATTCTTTTTATCCTTCCTTCCTTCCTTTCTTTCTTTCTTTCTTTTTTCTTTCGTAATCTATTTATTCTCTTAATTTCATTCCCTTTCCTTCGTGTCATCCTCTCTATAGTCCTTTCTTTCTTTTTGTTTATCTTACTTTCTTTTTTCTTTCTTTTTTCTTTTTTATCTTATTTTAAGTCTTTCTTTCTTTCTTTCCACATTAATTTCATTTGGGTAATAATCTATTTTCCTTTCATTTCCGTTACTTTCATTATTTCATTTATATTTTCATTGTTTTTTTTTGTTTTTGTTTTTTTTGTTTTGTTTTCTTTGATTTCTTTTACTTTCTATCTTTCTTTTCCTTTTGTTTTAATTAATATTTCTGCCTTTCTTTAAATGTTTACTTGCATACTCGACATTTCTAAAAGCCTCTTCTCTCAACTTCAATTCATTTGATTTCAATATTGATGAAAATAATATTTTCTTGAAACAAAGCAAAAACATTAAGGCCGTATATTCTTTAATGCAACATTAGATATTTCCATTAACTGTTGGTTTATATTTTTGTTTTAATTCATCTTTCTGTTTTTCTTTCTGTTCGGAATATTTCTACATATAAGGTGTGCTTATACACCTGGATTTATAAGAAGCCTAAGTCGCGTGGTTTATTCCTCCGGCCAATCCAACCATACTGCGTGGCTGATACACTACTTAAACCCAGCATTGGCCATAATTCTAATTGCACTCATTGAGGGGGGACTTACAATACCAGACGATTACCAATACTCAGGAATCTTTACCAAGGATCCAATTCCACTGGACAAGCGCTCTGGCTTAATGCCTACAGGATGGCAAAACACATTGTAACACTTTCTTTATCTATTTATTGTCTTAATTTAATTTCCTTTTTATTTATTTGTAATTCATT
>CM042161.1:91514547-91534547 GCA_023376005.1 Doryteuthis pealeii
TGGTCGAAACAGATTTCTGTCAGTAAAATTTTTAACATCTTATTGTTTTTTCTACAAACTTTCTACACGTATTGTCGGATCCTTATCCATTTTACCTTTCATATATATATATATATATATATATATATATATAGGATGTTCGGGAGAAATTTTCCAGTTTCATAAGGAAAAAGAAAAAGTGCTTGGTAACTACAAAATTTAATGGATTCTAAAGAAATTCAACAGGCACGGAAATTACACTGCTGTCAACAAGTTTCACTTAAAACACACACAAGAACGTGCAAATGCACAAACGCACACACAAATACATAGACATACACAAAAATACACAATCACACTCACACTTGCGCGTGACTTTTTTTGTGAATGCTCCCTCATATAGGGTCAAAACAATGAATAAAAAACAACGTTGAATAATACAACAGTTAAAGATATTGTTGCATAGCCTCTTCATTGGTACTAAATAATTATAATGTTATATATCTCTTTCTTACTTCTTACTTCTGTTCGTCTCTTCTTCTGGCTGTCTATGCTTCTGATCGTCTTTGGTATTTCTTCATCTTGACTCGGTCTGACCTAGCGTCTGGAGTTGACTTGGGGGATTTCAGGTCTGGTTTTCTGTTAGGGATTTCTCTCTATCAGAAGCCCTGTGTCATTGTTAGTTTTTAGTAAACACAAGACTTCGATTTATTTTGATGTCATTTTATTTGGTAAATCCCCACCGGACATTTGTTAACTAACATAGCGCGCATATACAGGGTGAGTCACAGTTCGGCAGTACATCTTCACTGCCTGGCGTCCAACTGCAAACTAGCGACCGAACAGGTCCCACGTGACTTCACGTATTTTGGCGGGCTTCTGTAATTTTCCATGGCAGGAACCGGCCATGGTATTAAAAGGGTCATCCCCTCAGAATTACAGGGGATTGACAATAATCTTATGCAACCGCATAGATTATGTAACAATATCATTATACATCAGCTGTATGAAATTAATTCTATCAACTGAAAGAGATACAAAGTTGGAATAGAAAATACTGTCAATGGTTTTAAAGTTATAAAACCTAAAAAAGAGATTTGGAACATAAACTAAAGTGTAGAAATGTGTTCTGTTTATTTGATTCTGACGAGTACAACTGGTGTTTGCGAATAAGATATTCATAAAAGAAGGCATCGGTGGTAAGGTAGACATAAGGAGAAAGATGAGATCTACTCCTAGACAAAATTTGGACATTGATAAATATAAAAAACATCTGAAAAAAGACAAAAACTGAAACATAGAGTCTAATAAAGAATAAATATATTACACACACACACACACACACACACACACACACACATATATATATATATATATATATATATATATATATATATATATATATGACACTATTTCATTTGTCTATATTAATTTGATTGCACACAGTTATATGATATCAAATATTCCTATCTAAAACTAATACTATATTTACATTTATATGGTTTTAAGTAAATATTCCTACTACTACTACTACTATTAATAATAATAATAATAATAATAATAATAATAATAATAATAATAATAATAATAATAATAACATACCAATAAAGAAAGAAAGAAAATTAAATGAAGAATAAAGATAAAAATAGTTCACTGATGTGAATATAAAAAGAAAGAAAGATAGAAAGAAAGAAGAAAGAAAGAATACAAACTTAATGAAAAAAGAAACTAACTATTCAAATAAAGAAAGATTTTAAATGAAAAGAAAAATAAAAGAAATAAAAGAAAAAGAAGAAAAATGAAAAAAAAAGCACTTTCAAATAAACTGAAAAATAAAAAGAATGGAAAAGGAAAAATATTGCATAAAATGTAGAAAGGTTTAAAAAAAAGAAAGAATGAAGGAAAGAATCCAAACTCTAGATAAAAAGAAAGAAAGAAAACATTGATATTAAGAATTATTTCAAATGAAAGAAAGAAAGAAAGAAAGAGGAAAATGATAGGAAAACCAAATAAGCATTAGAATAAACTAAAGAAAGAAATCACCAAGTTGAATGAAAGAAAGAATTCAAACGAAGAGAAGAGAAAGAAAGACATTATTTAAACGAATGAATACTTTAAATAAAAGAAAGACTTTAGAAATAGAAAGAAACAACAAAATGAATAAATAAACAGACTTAAGTTTAGATTTGAATGAAAAATTAAAATTAAATGAAAGAAAATGAGAAGAAAGTCTTCATTAAAACGATATAAAAAATAAAGAACAAGAAATAAAAAAGTAAAGTTCACAGAGTGGATTATTGTCAGTATCTGCCGTATATATATATATATATATATATATATATATATATATATATATATATATATATATTCTCCAACGAATTTTTTCATTTCAAAATAAAATTTCACTCTGATGAAGGTCGAATTTTCTCTGTGTACGGAATATTTTTACATTTTTCTATTATTATTATTATTTCATTTCATTTGTTTATTTAATAATAATAATAGTTTGAATCATGTAAACATATATAAACTGACCGAAACACATGTGTAAGTGATATTGATTAAATTCATCTTTTATTCTCCATTCTGTACTTTTTTTCTTTATTCATTCTTCCTCATATCGTCGGATTCAATTCCAATTCCATTTTTACACACACACACACACACACACACACACACACACACACACACACACACACATATATATATATATATATATATATATATATATATATATATATATATATATACCAACCCTTCGCACGAGTAGGAAGTGACACAAGGTCAATTTCTTAAGCGGAGTTCAACGGGTTTAAATTCAGAGTTTTCCTTCTCCTAGACCAGTTGCCTAACCAAGTTTAAAGAGCCCAGTCTTCCCTACTATTCATCCATAGCTGGAGGGAGACTAGGATCCATGCCTTTACCAGGGGTATTAGCGTAAAGGGAAATGCAATGACCACATTCAGGATTTGAACTCGGGGCGACGAGTCCATTTCCCATGACTTTAACCATTAAACCACGCGCTTCCAGTATCTGCCGTATAGCGAGGGAATCCATCTCCTTTTCGCTAACGCTAACTCTTTTTTTCTGAGATGAGATGCTACACCTACCATCAGCTTCATTCTTTCAGCATGGATTAGATTACCTAATATGTGCTACTCATGCACTGAGTTGGCGGGGACCAGTATTGAACCAGGAACCGTGTGATTTCTAGACGGGTGCTCTACCGAAGAAATAAAGGCAGAAAGAAAGAAAAAATAATTAATTCAAACGAAAGAAAATAAGAGAGGATCCAAACGAGGAATGACGTCAAATGAACGGTAAATGTTTTTTTTTAAATAAATATAAAATAAAATAAAATAAAATAAACAGACGAACAGACGAACAGACAAACAGACAAAAGAACAAATTTAAACAAAAGAAAAGAGAGAAAAAAATAAAGAAAAAAAATTAAACATTTTAAAAGCACAAAAGTAAGAAAGAAAGAAAAAAAAATAAATAAATAAAATGATGATAAAAAGAGAAATTGATTCAATTCTGACACAATAAAAGATAGACTGACTTGCAATGGGAAAAATATAACAACATTGACAAGAAACAAGAAAACAAAAAAAAAAGTCAAGAAAATTGGCATACAATTAAAAACATCATGAACAATGAAAAAAAAAAAAAGAAGCTGCAAATGAGAGTAAATAATGGCGCTGAAGTATAAAGATGTCATCAAAAGAATTGTGCGGCACGAGAGAAGCCATGACAATTCGAAAATCTGAATGAAAACAAAGACTTGCAAAGAACAGCCATGAATGACAACGCGGGTTGAATACAAGAATGGTATTGATTGATTGCGACAAAGGAAGAAAGTTGCAACAACTGGCTTCCATATCAATTGAAAAGTAGGACATGGAGAACAGTTTCACGCACATTGACATATATAGGGATCTTGCTTTGCAAGCGATTAACACGATAGTGAGTTCAATCCTGAACGGGAACTGTACATTCTTATCAACGCAGTGAATATAATAAATTGTTTGTTTAGTTCAGGGATCACTAAACTTTTTTCACGGTGGGCCGGATAATTTAAAAAAATAACGAGCTCAGGCCACATTATTATTGTGTTCAATACTTGCTAGCCAGAACGAATTAAATTAATTAATTTAATTTGAATTAATTCAATATATTTCATTAATATATCGTAAAGATAATCATTATATCTAATATTTGTATAATATATTTAATTGTATAATATATATTAAATATAGTTAATATATTTAATATGTTTAATATTTGTATAATATATTTAATTAATATAATTTAAAGAATTAAAAGTGAATATAATGAATTGTTTGTTTAGTTCAGGGATCAATATACTTTTTTCACGGTGGGTCGGATAATTAAAAAAATGTTTCTTGGGGTTTTTATTTTCAATTTTTTCCCACACCCTCCATCGCCAATCATCAATATTGGGAAATTTTTAAGTAGGATACATGCATAGAGCGAATGAGGTATTTTGGTGGAAGGGAGCTGCGCAAGGAGAGAATGCAAGAATTTTATTTTTATTTTTGAATGAATCGGACGGTGAGTGAGTCTAGCTAGATAGATCCGTGTAGTGATATGACCAGTTTTATCACCTCTCCCCCCAAACCAAACTTCCGGCTACATGCCGAGTTGTGTGCACATGCGCTGTACCTCATTTCCGAATAAATAAAAAGTTTGTTTGGAGTGAGTGCACGTATGTGCTCACTTCAAATAATCGGATAATTAAAAAAATAACGAGCTCAGGCCACATTATTATTGTGTTCAATACTTGCTAGCCAGAACGAATGTTCTGAGAAAAAAATGTAAAACAAAATTTATCTTTCTATCGGACGATATGACCTTTAGACACCCCTTTTGCGATCTCGATTCGTGGGGACATTTTTTCCATTTACACCGTCTAAATCCGGTTAATTGTTAACAGACGATAATTAGAGTTTTTTTAAATTATAAAACTAACTCCTAACCCTAACCCCTAATCCTAACCCCTAACAAACAACTGGATTTTGACGGTGTAAAAGAGAAAAGTGTCCTTGTGAGTCGAGATCGTGGAAGGGGTGCCTAAAGGTCATATGGTCCTTTCCATCTTATATTCATGGATGACTGGTGTAAGATGCCCCAAAATAAATTTAACCAACATATTTATTTTCAAAGAAATTATCAAAGAACGGAAACAAACAAA
This sequence comes from Doryteuthis pealeii, assembly GCA_023376005.1. NCBI lineage: Eukaryota > Metazoa > Mollusca > Cephalopoda > Myopsida > Loliginidae > Doryteuthis > Doryteuthis pealeii. The sequence goes on from CM042161.1 coordinate 91,519,742, forward strand.
TTCAAGTAACGTCGGTGGGCCTGATAAAATGCCTTTGCGGGCCGGATCCGGTTCGCAGGCCGGAGTTTGATGACTCCTGCTTTAGTTAGTCAGTTGGTTTTATACCGATTAGGGAATCGCGATTATTTTACGTTCCTTTTCACATTTATTGTATAGTTATTTATTAAAGAGAATTTTTTGCACACTGGTATATAATATTAAGTATTCCTAATATAAATAATTTATTAGGGAATCGCGATTATTTTACGTTCCTTTTCACATTTATTGTATAGTTATTTATTAAAGAGAATTTTTTGCACACTGGTATATAATATTAAGTATTCCTAATATAAATAATTTATTAGGGAATCGCGATTATTTTACGTTCCTTTTCACATTTATTGTATAGTTATTTATTAAAGAGAATTTTTGCACACTGCTATATAATATTAAGTATTCCTAATGTAAATAATTTTCACACAATTGCATAGTATTCCAAGTATTCCAATCTAATCTTATTATAATAAGATTATGTGTCAGACTATCTGTAACCAAAAGTACGTCCCCACCAACGACACTATTCCCTTAGTTGTTTACATTATATTCTCAATAGTAATCAAATAGTCATTAATTAGCATCTTATTTATTAACAATGTTTCTATCAAAATCTTGCTGAGATAGACTTGCCTCAAAACAGCCCATATTATGAATGTGTTTAAAATCGTGCAATGTGTGTTATATATGAACAAGAGATAAATGTTTACATAGTATATGGTGTGAATAATTTGCATACCGGTTTTAACAAAACCGGGTTTAGTAAATAATTACTAGGTGTGGTTGATTTCTAATTTCATTGTTTTATTCTCAAACGTGTTTAAAACAATCCTATGTATAATTTCATATTGAAATCAATTAGAATAAAGTAATAAATAAGTAAAGAATCTAATTTCATTAGTCTTTCTAATTCAATATAATATTCAATTATATTAAAACTAACATACTTGTGCCCAGGGGGCGCATTTCCTTTTGCTAGTTATGTTGTTTCGAGACAATATATTTAATAGTCATTGGTTTGCACTGAGTTATATGGTTTCAAGTAATCAATAATAATCCTTAGTAATATATAATGTATTTATCTAACCCCTCCTTACGAGCAGGATAACGCAAGATCAATTTAAACAGGTTCGAATTATGAGATTTTCCTTCTCTTAGATAGGTTGCCATACCAAGGTTACAGAGCTGTCCTACTATTTACCCATAGCTGGAGGAAGAATATTTAGATTCATACCTTTCCTAAGACTATTGGCGCTATGTGAAATGCAAACAAACTTGTCGAGTCCATTTCCTACGACGATAACCATTACCCACCACCACCTCCACTATTTAACAATTATAACTTCAAGCAACTATTCTTAATATCAATATTTACAAATAATAGGGCATCAACTATTCTGATTCAATACTGATCAAGAAGGCCAGATCAGATAAAGGAAAAAAAAACACAATATGAGTCTAGGTAAAAAATCATACATAAGTAAAATAGGTAGATATTCTAGCTAAATCAAGACATTAGGTTTATATGTTCCCAAAATTCACACTCAATTGTCCAATTGGACACATGGCCGAGTGGATTAGGCAGTTAGGTTAAAACAGTTCTAAGTGACAGTTATCTCTGGTACCAGATTTCAATCCTGAGTGAAAGCAGTTAGAAAAATGATTAACACAACTCCTACCCCAGCTATGGTTAGCGGAATGAGAATAGAATACCCCCGTGGACTAAATAAAGGGTTAGGTTCAAAGTTCCCTGATACGAAAGAAGTTTCCGAGTTCGAACAGAAGGTTCCCGAGTCCGAGAAGGTTCCCGAGTCCGACAAGAAATACCTGAAGAAGGCCGGAGGGTATATCGGCCGAAACGTTGTACAAATAACAATGAAGATGGAGACAATAGTCCGAATAACGCAGATAATACCAATACTGATAATTTTAAAACATATCTATTTCCTCCATAGATAGTGTAGCTGCCGCTAAAAACTGACCAGTTTAATTAATTTTTGTATGAATATTTATGTTTGTATAAATTAACTACCACCAAGAGTATTAAATTTAGGGTGGTTTAAGAGTTAACATCATTTGGTGCAGAGCACTAGTTTCTGCGGTCTAGGAACCCTAACCAAAAGTGGAAAGGGGACCTTTAGTTAGATTAGCGCTGCCAGGCGGGTCGGAATGAGGCAACAAGCTTTTCGCCATATAACGGCTGCCTCGGTCTGAGAGATGTGAAGGCATGACAATTCTTACTGATGTAATTAATTTTATTTAACAAACACCGTGAAACTGTAAGAAAACAAACAGCATTTAATAACAGCGAATACAACAAAGAAGAACAATTCAAAAGAATCTCAAAATACAGAAACTTCAACAAATAGACATATCAAGAGATAGAAAGTCACAGCTTGTTACCCCATTCCAATGAAAGGGATGAAGACCAGGGTTAAATAATCACTTCCATGCAATAAATATATATACTCAAACTCATATACATTTATTTATTGTTATATATTAAAGCTCTATCACTCCTCTAGTAATACCATCAGATTTAGCCCAACACTAACTCATTCAATTGAGATAGTGATAATCATACACTATTGCAATATATATATATATATATATATATATATATATATATATATATATATATATACTTTGGTGCGGTACCAAGTTTCTTGGTACAAGGTGATTCTAGGTGGGTCCTAATTCTCTACCAGTAGTTTGTTGTAGAGTTCAGGTTCCGTATGAGAGCTCAATGTTTAATTATTGTAAACAGAGCAAAGTTATTTGGGAATAAAAGGCCTTAAATACCATGGGTATCGTGGTTATGGACCATTTCCACTCGCGAGTATGCTCACGAGCTTCTTCAGACCACTGATATATTTTATTTATAAATAAAATATATCAGTGGTCTGAAGAAGCTCGTGAGCATACTCGCGAGTGGAAATGGTCCATAACCACGATACCCATGGTATTTAAGGCCTTTTATTCCCAAATATATATATATATATATATATATATATATATATTATATATATATATATACTAGCAAATATATGCACCCTCCAGGTGCAAGTATTTAAGTTTTAATGTAATAAAATATTATATTAAATTAGAAAGGCTAATGAAACTAATTAAGAATTCAGATAAAAAGATTTGAAACGGAGGGGGTATAATCGGAAAATAGAACAACTGAAACTTACTCTTTCATCACTTCCGTTTTTCAATGCTAAATTTTACTAGTTTAACTATTTAGTTAAAATAGGAAGTAAAGAATAAATTTACAGTTTTTTCTTCTTGTTAATGAATTTCTTTTAGGATTTATTGAAGAGATTTTTACTCATATTCATTAAGATAAAACCAAACAATTAGAAATCAATGATACCAAGCACATTTTTATTAAAATCAGTTTTTTTAATATCAATATGCAAATTAGCTTTACGTTTACTCTGAAAACTGGTATTTTGTTGTATATATAAATACAATTGCATATTATTAGTATTTAGGTAAGGCCAACAGTATTAATAATGTCAAACAGTTTTATTATTAATTGAGGCTTAAATAGAAATAGAATCATGGAGAATGTGTCGTTAATAACTAAGGAAATTGTGACATGAGTAGTAATATAGTTTCGGTTACAGACAGAAAAACACACAATCTCCATTATAATAAGATATATATATATATATATATATATATATATGTATAAAAATGTATAAGAAAGTATCAAAAAGGTTAAAAAATCCCAGCACCGCAGACCACGATATTCACCGCAGAAGATGTAGAAATGCAGGTATTTTTGTTTTTTCAAAAGACAGTATGAAAATTGAATGGAAGTGAATCCGACAGTATGAAATAAATGTGTATGATAGAGAGACTGTGGTGTGATATATATATATATATATATATATATATGAAAATGAATGGAAGTGAATCCGACAGTGTGAAATAAATATTCTAGAAAAAACAAAGATATGATGTTAAAATTTGCTGACAGAAATCTGGTTCGACCCTTTATTGAAGTGGTCTTCATCAAGAGCGAGGTGTGTATGATTGAGAGACGGTATGAGTGGACCGTTTTAAGACGAAAGTGGTGCAGACGAAACGTTCAATTTTATAGCCGGAATTTTTAAAAAATGAAATTTTAAATTTTGAAAATGTATATTCTATTTTGAAAATAAAATAGAATAAATTTTATTTTATTTTATTAAATCAGAAGCATTATAGTCCACAAAGAAAAGAGTTTGATGCAAATATGTATATATAAAACAGAATATGCATTTCATATATATATATATATATATATATATATATATATTATATATATATATAACGATTAGAATCGAATGGTTTAAAATATACTGTGTCAAGTTCTCAGAATAGCGAAGATTCGTGTTATTGCGAGAAACTTGAGTCGGTATATTTTAAATCATTCGATTTTAATCGTATATCTAGATCTTTATATTCAGCACTTTATAATCGATTTTAGTGAAGAAAATCCCGAAGTAAATAAGATTGTATACTTATTTGCTTGGTGGATTTAATGGTAACTGCGGTATATATATATATATATATATATATATATATATATATATATATATATATATATATTATGGAAGAGAGAGAGAGAGAGAGAGAGAGAGAGAGAAAGAGAGAGAGAGAGAGAGAGATTCTTTGTGTTTATGCTTTTATTTTATTTTGTATTTTATAGTATTCAAAATGAAATAGGGTTGTTATTACAGTATTCTTAATAAAATGGATTTAGTTTATTATAAACAGTTTCACGCTTGTAGCGAGTTTCTAGTAATTGTCAATATAGATTGTATATTCGTCCGAGCTGTTTTTCCATTGGATGTCTTATGTCCCGTGTTCTCTCGCTGGTACTGATTCAATTTTTCTATCTTTTCTCTTCTCTATTTCATTTTACTTTTCTTCTTTTTTTTTTTTTTTACGTTTCTGATTTGGAATTTATCTACGTTCGTCCATTTTGAAATTGGACCTTTTTTTTTCTTTATATTTTGTTTTGTTTTGTGTAGCTATGCACTTTTGTTTTCGTGTTCTATTAGGTAAAATAAAATATAATGGCTATGGTTGGTTGATTCCCTTTACGGCATGTCAATCTGTGCTGGGTTATTTTATACCGAAATCAGTTTAACAATAATGAATATTTGAACAATCACACTTTTGTCATTACCCTCGAGAGTAGAGGCAAACAAACACTTTGATTGATTGATTAATTGATTTTAAGGGCAGGCAAAACCCTCTAGAGTTATTTTATGCCTCGGCCGTAGGAAACCACGAGCACATAGATACATATGTCTTAATTTGTTTTAATAATCATGGTTTCTATAATGGATTGAGGCATATCAACCTGTCTAAGGTTATTTCATGCCTCGTGGTAAGGTAATTGCATTCATTGTCCTTTTTTTACATCTTTGTGTAGTTGTTTAAATGTTATTTTTTTCACGCGGTCTTATCAAATGTGAATAATTTTTAAACAAATCTATTTGATCCATGAATGGGACCCTAACAGGTAATACCACTTTAAGTGAACCTGGGAGTAATATATATGAAGAGTTACTCCATACTCCCAATGTCTCTCGAACTAGAGCCTCAACATCAGATCCTAGGCAATAGATAAATGTTTACATAGTATATGGTGAGAATAATTTGCATACCGGTTTTAACAAAACCGGGTTTACTAAATAATTACTAGGTGCTATTGATTTTATTGTTTTATTCTCAGACGTATCTAAAACAATCATATGTATAATTTCATATTGAAATCAATTAGAATAAAATAAAAAATAAGTAAAGAATTTATTTTCCTAATTCAATATAATATTCAATTATATTCTTTTGGGTGGGCGCTTACTCCTATAGATGAAATACATTCAGAGTCATCTAAGCCCCACTAAAAGGGTGGTAAGGATTTTGAGCTGAGGTATCCGATTTAACTTAGTTATCTGAAATTCTTCCGAATTAATCTAGTTAAAACTGATTAAAATTCTAGAATCATTGAAAAGTAAAGAAGGAGAAATTTTGCTTTTCGAGCTCCAAGACGTGAAAAACCTTACTATTTTATCAGACTGGGAAGAAGATGAGATCTGTCTTTTGCCCCGGTCAGCATCAGTGTGAAGTGAACGTAAGCTGCCTCAACTGGAATTCGAACGGTCATAGACGATTCTATTTTAACCTTGTCGGTAGGGCTGAGAAAACGCAGACTATATCTCCCGCAAAGCAGTAAAACCCAACCTCAAAGAAAGTGAGGTGTTCAGGGTAGGTATCAGTCCACTCAATATGACACAAAGTCGCAAGTATTGGGCTTACATCGAGGATCGAACTCGCTATTCAATAGTAATTGATCTGAGAGACAAGCTTGCTAACCATCATACCACAATGAAACGCCCGGTATTGATCTAAAGTATTTGCCATGTGTAAGATGTGACACAAGATCGCAAGTATTGGGCTTTTCATCGAGGATCGAACTCGCTATTCAATAGTAATTGATCTGAGAGACAAGCTTGCTAACCATTATACCACACTCGGATACCATCAAAAGCAGAGGTCCTGGGGGTAAGACGAAACTAAATCTGCTAAATCCTCAGTTCTAGGGATCTGGTGATCAGTGGAGTATCCCTTCATTGCCATTACTCTCAGGTTCACTCTAACCGGGAGTGGTAGCAGCTGTTAGGGTTCTATCTGTAGCTGCCGCTAAAAACTGACCAGTTTAATTATGTTTTATTTTTTTATGAATATTTTTGTTTGTATAAATTAACTCGATCTGATGAATGCCGAAATAAAGGCCTAAAAGTCTTGGTCTGAAGATCGTATAGGCGAGAAACTGTCAGTAACCAGGTACCGTTGACTCCATATCTACGCTACCTTAACTTAGATATAAATGCTATATTCATGTTATTGAGTACTATTTACTAGTGAATATACCACCCATATTCGGAGGGGTATTAAATTAACATTCTGATATCACATTTCTGAAAGAAAGCAAAGTAAAATCATCACAACTATATTTTGTACTTTGTATTTTTTTCTTTTCGGCCTTGTGCCATACTTGTGAATTCTACGGTATAACGGATATATTATGCAATGCCACAAGTTTTTATTTGTTAATCAAATGAATTCCTTGAATTATACTTTTTCTCCACCGTAATTCTGTTTTTTATTATACGGATTTTTTTTATTATTTTATATTCTGCTAACAAATTTTAGTGGAACGGTTTTGGTTTGTTTGGTTTGTTTTGTTTTAGGGCATATCAACCTCAGTGGGTCATTTAATGCCGATAAAGTTTTGAAATAAATCAATTCTTAATGGATAATACAATTTTTTTATAAATACATTTTTCTATTTAACCCATAGATGGGACCCTAACAGGTACTACCACTCCGGGTCAGAGTGGACCAGGGAGCAATGGTAATGAAGGGGTGCTCCACATTCCCCAAACCTCCAAAACTGGAACCTCACCATCAGATAGAGTTTAATATCATTCCCAGGACATGTAGACCCACAGCCACCACCTTCTAGCACCCATATGATAAAAAAGGGGGTGGGGCTTGCCATAAGCGCAATAGGGTTGGGGCAATCATATAGGTGCTAAGGCTTGACGTGACCAGCCGATTGATCGGAGGGGGCCTCTCCGACCGCCCGTCTAGCCCAAGAAAGGGCCAAAGTGGAGTATTGCAAGTCATGAACTGCTCATCCACCTGGCTTCTATCCTTAAACATCACGGGTCGCCACCCACGACCAACAGGTGGCCCCATTGGGGGAGTCCTACCCCTCTGCAGAGGTGCAGTCAGTGCATTCTAACGCCCCAGCCGACAGGGCGGTAGTGGAACGGTGAAAAATAAACTGCTATAACCCTTTACCCATTTTAGGAATCCGTTCATAACACATGACGTACGTTTTTATTGTTTTAAATTAGTTTTCGATTAATTTTATATTATTTTTCATATATTTCCCAACGAAATATAGAGTAGGGTTATTTTCTGTAGTAGGTCATATTTTCTTTTGAAATTTTGAAATGTCTAACGCAGTCTTTCATTTCTAAACTCAAAAATTATTGGCAAATTAATATCAAATTAATATATAAAAAATTATATCAAATGCATATCATATATAATATAATATTACATAATATAAAAATGTATTATGATTATAAATAAAATATAACATGAATATAATATATATCATAAATTTTAATTATATAAATTATATAAATATATATAATTATTTAGATATATAGATATATATAATTATATATATTATATATAATATATATATATAAATATAAATAAATATATATATATATGTATATATATATATATGTAAATTATACATATATACATAATTATATAAATATATAAATATATATAATTATATAAATTATAACTATATAAATATAATGTATATCAAAAATTATAAGTTATAATTATAAATAAAATATAATATAAATATAATTCATATCAAATATAATATATCAAAAATGATATGAAATTTATATCAAATTAATATATCAAAAATTATATTCAAATTTCAGAAAAATGTTATTTAATCATATCATCTATAATAACTATGTATTTTATTATGTAATAATAATTTAAACATTCTATAAGCCCTGTCGGTTGCTGCTGTAGAATACTCAGACTATACCTCTGCAGAGGAGTAAAAGAAAACCTCCCTAATGTGGCCACTTCCTGGTCGTGAGTGGCGACCCATGATACTTAAGGACAGAATCTTGGTGGCTAAATTGTCCATGACATGCAACACTCCACTTTGACTCTTATTTAGGCTAGACGGAAATCCCCCCTCCGATCAATCGGCTGGTCACGTCAAGCTGGAGAACCTATATGATTGTCCCGACCATATTTCTCTTATGGAAAAAAAGTGCAATTTTTATCATATATATATTTACCAACCCCTCCGCACGAGTAGGATGCGACACAAGGTCAGTTTCTTAAGCGGCGTTTAACAGGTTTGAATTCAGAGTTTTTCCTTCTCCTAGACCGGTTGCTTAACCAAGGTTAAAGAGCACAGTCTGCCCTACTATTTGCTCATAGCTGGAGGGAGAGTAGGATTCAAACCTTTCCCAAGGGTATTAGCGCTAAGTGAAATGCAATTACCACGTCCAGGATTTGAACTCGGAGCGACGAGTCCATTTACCATGACTTTAACATTTTTATCATATATGAGCTAGAAGGCGGTGGCTGAGGGTTTTAATATCCTGGGTATGACGCTATACTGCATCTCGTGGTGAGGTTCCAAATTTGGAGCTCCGGAATGTGTGCCATTATCCGCAGGTTCACTCTGATCCGGAATAGTAGTAATTGTTATGACCCCATCTATTGGTTAAATAGATAAAAGATGTGTTTAAAAATGAGTTTTATAAATGTTGTATACCCAGTAAGAATGAATACCGTTTTCGGTAAATAAATCACCCAAGGATTGACTTACCGTAAAATCATACCAATCAATCTATATTTTAACTGATGACCAATTTGTATATCAAAGCTTCTGCTGGTATTGGTTTTACGAATACAAGTTACAAAATCATTCCATAATTCTTGCCACAACATTATGTTATTTCATAATATCTTTCTCTGCATGGCTTGGGAAAAAATTATACCATTAATTTAAAAAATACAATCTCATTTTCTTAATACATATTTGATGAAGACAGAATGTACATCTATTAAATAAAAACATGTTTTGCGACTTACTTGTTATTAGTTTATTTACTGCTAAAAAAAACAATGTGAATATCCTAGTTTATTTAAGGTATATTTTATGATGCCAGAATGTATAGCTATTAAATAAAAATGTTTTGTGTCTTATCTGTTATTAGTTTATTTACTGCTGAATAAAACAAAACAATGTGAATATCCTAGTTTATTCAAGGTATATTTTATGATGCCAGAATGTATAGCTATTAAATAAAAATGTTTTGTGTCTTATCTGTTATTAGTTTATTTACTGCTAAATAAAAAAACAATATGAATATCCTAGTTTATTTAAAGTATATTTGATGAAGCTAGAATGTATAGCTATTTAAAAAAATGTTTTGCGCCTTATCTGTTATTAGTTTATTTACTGCTAAATAAAAAAAACAATCTGAATATCCTAGTGTATATAAGGTATATTTCATGAAGCCAGAATGTCCAGCTATTAAATAAAAATGTGTTAAGTCTTATCTGTTATTAGTTTATTTACTGCTAAATAAAAAAAAAACAATATGAATATCCTAGTTTATTTAAAGTATATTTCATGAAGCCAGAATGTATAGTTATTTAAAAAAATGTTTTGCGCCTTATCTGTTATTAGTTTATTTACTGTTATATAAAAACTTAAGTGAATATTCTCCCAGTGTATTGATTCCATACGTTTTTCTAGGGCAGTGTAAGACAGTTATTTGTTTGGGGCCCTTTAAATAATAAGATGTTTACGAATTGGGCCTCTTAAGGCATTTCGGCCCTCAGGTATTGCCCGATTGCTAAACCACGCAGTCCGACCCTTTTTATCATAAATCGTTTCCCTTCAACCCTTGCTCATATTTTCAATTTGCTTTTCGTATTTCTTGAAAGAGAATTAGAGTGCCATTCGAAGTGTGAAGAGACAGAGAATTTGCCTGAAGCTATTGTGACACCATTTACAAAAGGTAATAAGATTCTTGAACAAACTTTGGGTTGCTGAGACAAAGAACACAAAGAAGAGAAGAAATGATTACTTCATTGTCTGTAAGATAAAAAAAGAGTAATTGTTATTTGAAATATTTTTCGGGTAATTGAGCCGCTTCTTTGTATTTTTAATATGGTCAAAGCAAGGTAATGGCAGTTTTATTCTACTACAACGCTAAGTGTATACTGCCCGTAGGAAGAGAAAGGGTGTCTTTTTTCACTGTAATCTATCTATCTATCTTTCTTTCTATCTATCTAAAGGAGAAGTCCTCATGTTGTTTGGGAAAATTTGTACATGAAATCCGTTGAATTCTTCTTAATTCCACTTCCCAGGAAAAATGTAACATGAGCTTACTCCAGGTTCAAGAGAAGGATTGAGGCTGTGATCGACGCTAATGGCGGTTAATTTGAGTGAAACTTATTGACAGTGGGGTAATTTCCGTACCGGTTGAATTTCTTTACAGTCCATTAAATTTTGTATTTACCAAGCACTTTTTCTTTCCTAATAGTATTTCAATTAGCAATTACTCTTTTTTATCTTACAGACAATGAAGTAATACTATTATCCTTACGCCTGAGCAAGGCCTAATTTGCGATTCTCTCAACGCTCACTGTACTAAGTTTTGTATAGTAGTGGCATGTTTATCATTGACAGGTTAATTTGGCGTGTTTCGTGTGTGGCGGGCCGGTAGCCCAGGGGTAGAGTCTCTGACTCTGCGTGCTGGGTTCTCCGGTTCGTTCTCTGTCGGGGGGAGATCGTAGGTATACACTGCTGATGAAACCTATTAAGGTTGAAACAGCTGTACGGTGTTCCACACGCCAATGGTCAAAGCAAGGTAATGGCAGTTTTTATTCTGCTACAATGCTAGTGTATACTGCCCGTAGGAAGGGAAAGGGTGTCTTTTTTCACTGTAATCTATCTATATATCTATGAGTGTAAAATAAGGACATCAATCCGACACTATGTGAAGAAATGTACAGAAATACGGTATGTTACACTGGATGGAAGTGTCTTATTAGTCGTGACGTCGACGTTCAAACGTTTCGGTTGATATTGAAACCTTCTTTAGGACAATATGAAACTCAACTCATTCAAAAACATCCATCATCTTTTTAACAACAAAAATCTTTTTTCTTTTATTTGTTTCACAATGCCCTGAAGAAGGTTTCTATATAAACCTGAACTTTCGAACGTCGACATTACGAGTAACAGTAAATATCCATCCAGTTTAACATCCCGTATTTGTCTACATTTCATATCTATTTATCTATCTATCTATTTATCTATCTATCAAAATTCAATCCCTAAAATCTGCAACAATATCACAGCAGCCTGTTCAAAGCTGAATCGGGTGACTACTTAAGCAATAACAGGTACTGTAAACAAACTGAGTCTTTTGTTTATCAAATTGACTTGATTCAACATGAAATGACTTGAAAAGAGTTGATATGGTGTAAAACAAAACAAAGAACCAACAATAATATTTTGCTCAATTGCTTTAAAAAAAATTGCTTAAAAAATGAAAACAAAAAGAGAGAATAGCCAAATAATGGGGGATCAGTTTATAACGAAGTTGATATAGCAAATAGATCCTCCAGTTTATGATCAGATTTTTTTTCGTTTCTTAAATAATGATTTCCAACAATAATATCATAGCTAAGTCACAATGAAAGCTCTCAAAACTTTCTCAATTTTTTTCAGGTCACTTAATTTTGACCCCACCCCCCTTATGTTGGGGGCGTAACGTTTTTGCGAGTTTTTCATTTTCTGTACTAATTACAGTATAAATAATGAGATAAAAGACCGAAGTTATGAATAGAAACAAAAAAAATTACGGTGGCTTTTCTATGAGAAAATAAGTACCGAAAATCGAAAAGTAAAATGTAAAAAAATAATAATTAATTGATTTTATAATTGAGTTGACTATTACGCTTTCTTATCCATACTCACGAAGAAAACGTGTACACAATAGCGAGTTCCCCCAAAACTGCTGTTTGTTTTGTCACGTGTGCTCTTTTGTCACGTGTGCTCTTTTGTCACGTGTGCTCTTGGAGAAATTTGCATTTCTTAAATGACATGCAACTCATATCATGAATGACTCGGGAAATTTAATTCTATCATTCAGTCAGTAATTTTCACCTTTAGTTGGCTAAGTTCCTAGATTAAATTGTGCGTGCGCATTATCTGAAATGAACTTAATTGTTATTAAGAACACATTTTATAATATTTTTCTGTTAAAGCATGCAGTTGTATTGTTTTCGAAAAGTTTCTAAGATTTGTTTATTTCACACGGAGACTTTCAAAATAGCTACCGGCTTGTTTCAAACTGAAAGTCAAGGGAGGTTACTCTAATTTCTTTATTTGCTAGGAATTTAGCCAACTAAAGGTGAAAATTACCCTTCAGGCAATCATCTTGACTAGCAGGACCTGTGGATATACCACAGTATGATAATTGATTTGATTATTACAATATTTGATATCTATACTTAAGAGCTATTGCTTATAGTTCAATTTGTAGAAAGTATAATAATCTTGATTTAACAACAAAGACATCTCCTTGAGAACTAAATGTGCCGTATTCCATGCCATAGTTCTCTCAACCCTCCTGTACGGTGCGGAAGCCTGGACGGTATACAAAGCGGATGCCCACAAACTACATGTTTACTACATGCGTCACTTGCGCAGTATATTAAATGTCAAGTGGTGGCAGCATATTTCAAACAGGGCCATCCTGAAGAGAACTCCTTGGCATGCACGAAATACTTGTCTAACGCAACCTGAGAAGGGCTGGCCACTTAAACAGACTTTGAGATGACAGATTTCCAAAGCAAATTCTGTACTCTCAACTGAGAAAGGGATCACGTTATAAGAGGTTCACCGAGTATTATCTCGGGTTCTTATAAAACATTGGGTTACCTGAAGGATAAATACCCAATGTTGAACACTTCGGTTAGGAAAAACGACAAACACGTTAGTTACGTTTAAAAAGCTTTAATATAACAGGTATATAGGAACGAAGTTCCCCAGACTATGAAATGTCACAAGAGTCCCAACAACACAGTAATGTTCATTTACAAAATAGGTGGAAACCACTTACTGTTTGCAGTGCCGTGTCTGTGGCGTCTGGCATGCACCATAGGTGTCTGCTGGGGAGAAGTGACGAGCACGTCCAGGCTTGTTCAGTGGCGTCAGAAGAAGAGGGTTCCCTCCTTGGGTTCCTGTGTCACGTGACCACACTAGGGTCTCCAGACACAGGAGATTTACCAAAACCCTCAGAAAAGGGAGACTGCCCTTACAACGTGGAATCGGTAGGCCAAAGCTCAAGTACAAAGATAACATCAAGAGAAACCTGAAGGACTTGAACTTCCCCATGGGCAGTTGGCAAAACGCAAGCAGAGACCGAATAAATGGGAGGAAAAGGATTCGCGTTGTGTCATCATCAGATACGATGGACGACAAGTAATAATAATAAAACTCTTTCTATCTCTCATTCTTCTTTCTTTCTGTCGTTCTTTTCATCTTTTCATTATGTTCGATTGAAACAGATTAGTGTTATCGCTTCCACGCGCTCACCAGCTCTCTCTATATTTTCCCTACTCTCTTTCTTTCTTTCTTATTATATTTTTCTGTGTAGCATGCACCTTTTCTTCCCTTTCTTTGTTTATAATTAAAACGGAAATGATACATTATTTAGCCGAGGTGACGATATTCATAAGAAATTAGAATTCGGCGGATAAGCAACACCATATAATTAGGATTTACATTTTTGCATTTCCTTTTGGACGATTTGGAGAGTCTCATTTTTAACCAGAGGATATTGAAAGATGATAACGGTCGTACAGTTTAGGAACATGAGCATTAATATATAGATATGTTTTATTTGTAGATTCTTAATTCATCATTGAATATCACTTTTATCCAATTGTCACTTCAGTCTATATTAAACTCATTTTCCAATCCATGTAAAGGAAAATATTTTAGAATAACCAAATATTTAGGAAAAATATGTACGAGAGGCGTTCAATAAGTAATGCCCCTGACACACTTCCAGTTGTTTTATATGCAATTATTCATATCTCTATAGATTAAGCGGCA
>CM042161.1:91539547-91557047 GCA_023376005.1 Doryteuthis pealeii
TTGTATGTATGTGTAAAATATAAATTTAAAGGCAGTTTACAATGCAATGGAATAGGTGTTGAAAATGATGTTTATTTCCCTTTTTATTCCTAAATATTTTCGGGATAAATCCCATCATCAGAGGTCATAGTAGTACTTATGTTTTTTAGTACTTATCCCACGGCACTGGCGTAATCGTTTGTTGTTATTAAGTTGAAGAACCGCCACATATTTGAAATGTTCGGGTCTTTCCGTGATGTCGGCCCGTTTGTACGTGCGCTCGCGCAGTTTCCTCGAAACTCTTTTAAATTTTTTAAATATATATATATATATATATATATATATATATATATATAATATATATATATATATATAAGGAAGCGCGTGGTGTAATGCTTAAAGTCATGAGAAATGGCCTCGTCCCGAGTTCAAATTCTGGATGGTAATTGCATTTTACTTAGCGCTAATACCCTTGGGAAAGGTATGAATCCTACTCTCCCTCTAGCTATGGATAAATAGTTGGGCAGACTGGGCTCTTTAACCTTGGTCAGGCAACCGGTCTAGGAGAAGGAAAACTCTGAATTCACACCTGTTGAACTCCGCTTAAGAAATTGAACTTGTGTCACATCCTGCTCTTGCGGAGGAGTTGGTATATATATATATATATATATATATATATATCGGGCCAGCAGCATGGATATCCATGACAATCTCTCACCAACATTCCCTATCTGTCATCACCCCCGGGAGATCCTCTCAAATGGACACGACCACCCGACTTCAAACACTGGACGAGGTTATTTTCATTTCACTTGAGCTTATACCCTTGGAAAGGAATGCTTCTAACTTTTCTCCTTCCAGCTAAGGCTAAAAAGCAAACTGAGCTATTTAACTTTGAATTCACACATGTTAAACAACGCTTCAATATTGATCTTGTGTCGCACCCTTCTTGTACAAAGTAGAAAGAAAAATCCCGAAATTCTTGATGATATAATTCAAGTTAGAGCATCCACCTAGTAACAACAAGGTTTCGTGTTCGATATCAGCCCTCACCAACTAACCGCATAAGTAGCCCAGCTTGGATCTCTGTGCTAAAGTGAAGAGCTGATGGTAAATGTGGCGCCCCACCTAGAATGCAAAAAAATACTGTTTGTGTATTTTGTTCTATAAGGTGTGCTGAAGATCTCAACTTGAATTTATAAACTCTCCCAAAACAGCGTTGGCTAAATCGGCCAATCAAAAACGCCCAAACGTGTATTTAATTTCCTATTTAAAGGCGTTGATAAATTGTCCTACAATTGCTCGCTGGAGGCACCGACTAGTAGACGAGGATTATACTACTCTTTAACACTGATCAGCTGACAAGGATTAAAATTGATACTACATCTTTCTACTTCTAGAAAGAATCAAACTTAATGCCACAAGGGATCTCCACTGTAAAACTGCTTTCACCTACAGCCCCAAAATGGCCATATCAATCGTAACAAATACTCTCCCTGGTCTCGCGTTAGTTAAAAGGGGATAGACTCCCTGGTTAGCTGATACTGACAATATATATCACTCCACTGATTTTATTTTTACTATTTCTCTACGAAACTGTGTATCATGAGTGTCAATTTCTTAAAATTGTTTATTTCTTTTTAACTTCCCATGTATATTACATTCCTTCTTTCTTTATCCGATTTAGAAAGGCAAAGGGTTAAATAAATAAAACAGGTTCAAACGAAACTGGAAGACACAAACATATATTTTCAGGAAGGAAACAAAAAAAAACAAAAAAAAATCTCATTTCTTGATGCCAGGATTGGCAGGTAAATCGATTATTTCTGAGGTTACAACCTTTTTAAGGAAATAAAAATCGTGTTTTTTTTGCATTAAAACAAACAGTATTTAGTAAACGTAGATATGTTGTGGTACTAACAAATAATACAGAGAGTTCATTCTGTGACGTTCGAGGCAATTGTCTCCTAAAATGGTGCTTACGTAAGAAGGCTCCGTGTAGCCTACGCGTAAAATACATAGGCACAAAATAGAGCCTTTTCAAAAGCAATAAAAAGTGTTACCGCCCAAATACAAAGTTATCAACGTTGGTTGGGTGGTTGGTTGGATTTTACGGCATGTCAAACCTGGCTAGGTTATTTTATGCCACATAGCCTAGCGGACAAAGGAGTTAGGTTTAGACAGTTCTAAGTGACAGTTATCTCTAGACTGCAGGTTCAATCTTGGTCAGGGACAGCAGTAACATAGAATAATAATTAACACAGCTTAACACCTGTACCCCAACTATGGTTAGCAGAATGAGAACAGGATACCCCAGTGGACTGAATAAAGAGTTAAGTTCTAAATCTCCCGATTACGACAAAATGGTTTCCGAGTTCGAAAAAAGGTTCCCGAGATCGAGAAGATTCCCGAGTCCGACAAGAAATACCCGAAGAAGGCCGGAGGACACATCGACCGAAACGTTGTACAGATAACAATGAAGATGAGGACAATAGTCCGAATAATCCAAATAATACTACATTTTGTTTTATTCATTCTTGCTGGATATTATCATTTTTAACTCATTTTTGTAAACTCATTTTTTTATTTAATCCATAAATGGGACCCTAATAGGTACTACCACATAGGGTTAAAGTGGACCTGAGAGTAATGGCGATGAAGAGATACCCCATACTCCTCAGTGCTGCAGAATAGGAATTTCACAATTAGATGCAGTTTTAATGATTCCTTTCGGCTTATCAACTTTGATCCAGTTGTTGCTTATAAAAAGAGATACGATTTCAATTCAACGCAGAGGAACCTCAAACAACTTCACGTGTTAGTTAGAAACTATTTGAATTTAAGTAATAATAGTCCAAGTATTTGTTTTTGATTCTTATTATTATCATGACCTATATAAAATACAAGTTATCAATATTTTCAAAATTCTGAGAAAAAGTTATCAATACTTTGGTTTAGATTTATCTATTTTAATTATATAAATTATTTTTTGTCATAATTCAAGTACAATATTGTTGTGTACAAGAAAAAAATCTACTTTTCTGTTTAGTCCACAAGTCTCAACAGGATGATAAATATCTCATTCTTTTTGAAGGAAAGCTTATCATTATGAGTCAGAAAGTTTTGTATAGATTAGAAAATATTTAAAAACAAAACTGATCCCTCATTTAATACTTTGTTCAACAACTTCAAATCTTTTCTTTTCAGAATTCAATTTTCATATTTTATATAACAATGATTAAAGAATATCATGATTCTATATGTATTTTAAAGTTATAAGCAGTTAAGAAAACTACTTAGATCATTTTTTTTTTCATTTTTTTTTTTTATAAATGTAAAGCTAAACAATTTCATGTTTGGCATTAATTAATACAGTAGTTCCTAAACTTTTTTTGCTTGTGGTGAACAGCTTACCGCGGCATCACTCTATCGACTTCACACTTCCTGCGTTAGAACACCATACCTACCACTCAAATCTTCACGCCAACGACTTCTCAACTCCTACCATCAAACACATTACCGACCTTTTCACCTCATACTAAGCCCAGTCTCGTACATAGCAAAGAGACTCTTAAACATCGTTGTATATTGCGATCCACTTG
The DNA here is from genome assembly GCA_023376005.1 of Doryteuthis pealeii. Lineage (NCBI taxonomy): Eukaryota > Metazoa > Mollusca > Cephalopoda > Myopsida > Loliginidae > Doryteuthis > Doryteuthis pealeii. The sequence goes on from CM042161.1 coordinate 91,543,129, forward strand.
CCTTGAAACACTTAAGTATACACGCACATATATATATCTTATTATAATGGAGATTGTGTGCTTTTCTGTCTGTAACCGAAACTATATTACTATACAATTCACAATTCCCTTTGTTATCTGCATCCCATTCTCCATGATTTTATTTTTATTTAAACCTCAATAATTAATAAAATTGTTTTACATTATTAAGACTGTTGACCATATCTACATGATATTTACCGCGTACCCCACTTGTACGGGTCAGGCACAAAGTCCCTATTAACGTGAGACCACCCACAAGCCGAAGCTCATGGAGTGGCAGGTGAAAAATTGCGTCGATCCAGTCGGCATTCCCCCTCAAGGGGGGCGCCTCAGGCGCTGGGCAATAAACCCAGCCCTGCCCCTTTAAATGGAGGGGGCAGGTGTTGCCTGGGGGGATGGCCCCCTGGGATCGACGCTGTTAACTTGTAAAGATCCAGGGCCGAAGCCACTGGACACCCGGTGTTGACCAGGTCTACATACAAATAACATGCAGTTGTATTTATATATACAACAAAACAGCGGTTTACAGTGTGAATGGAAAGGCTAATTTGCATATTGATCTAAAAAAAATTGATTTTAATAAATATGTGCTTAATATTATTGATTTCTAATTGTTTAGTTTTATCTTATTGAATATGCGCAAAATTCTCTTCAATAAATCTTAAAAGAAATCCATTAACAAAAAGAAATAACTGTAATATTATTCTTTACTTCCTATTTTAACTAAATAGTTAAATTAGGAATAGGAGTAATTGAAAATGATGGAAGAGTTAGTTTCAAAGTTGTTCTATTTTTCAATCATACCCCCTCTGTTCCAAATCATGTTATCTGCATTTTTATTCAGTTTCATTGGCCTTTCTAATTTGATATGATATTTTATTATATTAAAACTTAAATACTTGCACCCAGAGGGTGCATATATTTGCTAGTATATATAAAAAAGAATTTCTTCTAATGACTTTCTGTTCAGAAACCTTTTATAAATGTCGTATATTTATAGCTTCATAACACTTTTTTTATTGTTAAAAGCAGACTTTTTCATTTACTTCTTTTATATGGGTTAGCTCAGTCGGTAGAGCGTTCGGCTAGAAACCACAAGGTTCCTAGTTCGATACTGGTCCTCGCCAACTCAGCGTATGAGTAGCACAAGGATCTGTGTGGTAAAGTAAGGAGCTGGTGGTAGGTGTGGCGCTCCAGCTCAGATGCTAAAACAATCTCCTTGGTTTAGCGCTATTGAAAAGGGGATAGACTTCCTCGGTGACTGGCTGATACCGACTTTAGGCCGCCCCGACGACTTTACTTTTTACTTTATATATACTAGCAAATATATGCACCCTCCGGGTGCAAGTATTTAAGTTTTAATGTAATAAAATATTGTATTAAATTAGAAAGGCTAATGAAACTAAATAAGAATGCAGATAAAAAGATTTGAAACATAAAATAGAACAACTGAAACTTACACTTCCATCACTCTCGTCTTTCATTGTTATTTTTTTAAATTTAACTATTTAGTTAAAAGAGGAAGTAAAGAATAAAATTACAGTTATTTCTTCTTGTTAATGGATTTTATTTAAGATTTATTGAAGAAAATTTTGCTTATATTCATTAAAAAAACCAAACAATTAGAAATCAATAATACTCAGCACATATTTATCAAAATCACATTTTTAATATCAATATGCAAATTAGCCTTTCTGTTCACACTGTAAATCGTTATTTTGTTGTATATATAAATATAATTGCATGTTATTAGTATGTAGATATGGTCAACAGCATTAATAATGTAAAACTATTTTATTAATAATCGAGATTTAAATAAAAATCAAACCATGGAAAATGTGACTTAAATAACAAAGGGAATTGTGACTGGAATAGTAATATAGTTTCGGTCACAGACAGAAAAACACACAATCTCCATTATAATAAGATAAGATATATATATATATATATATATATATATATATATATATATATATATATGTGTGTGTGTGGTGTGTGTGTGTGGTGTGTGTGTGTGTGTGAGTACAAGTATAGAGATTATTTATCGCTGCAGGGCCTAAACCCAAACCTCAATAACCATCCTCACATATATTGAATACGTAGTACGAACAAAAATCTCCTACACTGTCCGTGTAACGAACAACCAACAAAAAATAACTAAGTACGTGACATTCAAGTCAGATAAGGATAATCTTAAGAATAGGATACCGAACAGAAGAGCAGTGCGTACAATCTAATCTCTAAGACTTTGGTTCTGTAGGAAAATATGTCCACACTGAGTGCACTAAGGAAATGATATATATATATATATATATATATATATATATATATATATATATATATCTTATTATAATGGAGATTGTGGGTTTGTATGTCTGTAACCGAAACTATATTAATATTCAAGTCACAATTCCCTTTGTTATTTATATCACATTCTCCATGATTTTATTTTTATTTAAACCTAAAATTATTAATAAAATTGTTTTACATCATTAAGTCTGTTGACCACATCTACATACAAATAACATGCAATTGAATTTATATATACAACAAAATAGCGGTTTACAGTGTGAACGGGAAGGCTAATCTGCATATTGATATTTAAAATTTGATTTTGATAAATATGTGTTCAGTATTATTGATTTCTAATTGTTTGGTTTTATCTTATTGAATATGAACAAAAATCTCGGGGATAAATCTTAAAAGAAATCCATTAACAAGAAGAAATAACTGTAATATTATTCTTTACTTCCTATTTTAACTAAATAGTTAAATTAGGAAAATTTACCAATGAAAGACGGGAGTAATGGAATATGATGGAAGTGTTAGTTTCAAAGTTGTTCTATTTTTCAATCATACCCCCTCTGTTCCAAATCATTTTATCTGCATTTTTATTCAGTTTCATTAGCCTTTCTAATTTAATATGATATTTTATTATATTAAAACTTAAATACTTGCACCCGGAGGGTGCATATATTTGCTAGTATATATAAAATAGTATTTGATCATTTGCTTTTGAAGCATTGCTAAGTAGAGTATATTTTTGAAGGCAATTACAATGCGTATATCGTATAGAATACGATAATTATTGAAAAATAATCATGACAAGCAAACTAGGCGAATAACGCGTGCGGCGTGTGGAACACCGTACAGCTGTTTCAGCCTTAATTGGTTTCATCAGCAGTGTATACCTACGATCTCCCCCCGACAGAGATCGAACCGGAGAACCCAGCACGCAGAGTCAGAAACTCTACCCCTGGGCTACCGGCACGCCACACACGAAACACGCCAAATTAACCTGTCAATGATAAACATGCCACTTCTATACATAACTTAGTACAGTGACCGTTGAGAGAATCGCAAATTAGGCCTTGCTCAGGCGTAAGGATAATAGTATTACTTCATTGTCTGTAAGATAAAAAAGAGTAATTGCTAATTGAAATACTATTAGGAAAAAGAAAAAGTGCTTGGTAAATACAAAATTTAATGGATTGTAAAGAAATTCAACAGGCACGGAAATTACCCCACTGTCAATAAGTTTCACTCAAATTAACCGCCATTAGCGTCGATCACAGCCTCAATCCTTCTCTGGAACCTGGAGCAAGCTCATGTTACATTTTCCCTGGGAAGTGGAATTAAGAAGAATTCAACGGATTTCATGTACAAATTTACCAAAACAACATGAGGACTTCTCCTTTAGATAGATAGATAGATAGATAGATAGATTACACTGAAAAATACCTTTCTTTTCCTACACACAGTATACAGTAGCGCAGTAGTAGAATAAAACCACCATGACGTTGTGTTGACCATATTAAAAATACAAAGGAGCATGGGATGTTAAATAGGATGGAAGTTTGCTGTTACTCGTAATGTCGACGTTCGAAAGTTTAGGTTTATATAGAAACCTTCTTCAGGGCATTGTGAAACAAATAAAAGAAAAAAATATTTTTGTTGTTAAAAAGATGATGGATGTTTTTGAATGAGTTGAGTTTCATATTGTCCTGAAGAAGGTTTCAATATCAAGCGAAACGTTTGAACGTCGACGTCGCGACTAATAAGAAACTTTCATCCACTGTAACATACCGTATTTGTGTACATTTCTTCACATAGTGTCGGATTGATTTCCTTAATTTACACTCATAGATATATAGATAGATTACAGTGAAGTAGCGTTGAAGTAGAATAAAATTGCCATTACCTTGCTTTGACCATATTAAAAATACAAAGAAGCGGCTCAATTACCCGAAAAATATTTCAAATAACAATTACTCTTTTTTATCTTACAGACAATGAAGTAATCATTTCTTCTCTTCTTTGTGTTCTTTGTCTCAGCAACCCAAAGTTTGTTCAAGAATCTTATTACCTTTTGTAAATGGTGTCACAATAGCTTCAGGCAAATTCTCTGTCTCTTCACACTTCGAATGGCACTCTAATTCTCTTTCAAGAAATACGAAAAGCAAATTGAAAATATAAGCAAGGGGCTGAAGGGAAACGGTTTATGATAAAAAGGTCGGACTGGGTTTAGCAATCGGGCAATACCTGAGGGTCCAAAAGTCAAAAGAGTCCCAATCTCATTTTATGGGGTCACAAATAAATTACAGTCTTATACTGCCCCTAGCAATCAAGACACTTGGAGAATATTCACTTTGGTTTTGATTTAGCAGTAAATAAACTAATAACAAGTAAGACGCAAAACATGTTTTTATTTAATACGTAGATATTTTGGCTTCATAGAATATATATTAAACAAATGAGATTACACTATTTGAATTAATGGTATAATTTTTACCAAGCCATGCAGAGGAAGATATGGAACAACACAATGTTGACGTAGGGAAATATAGAATGCTTTTGTAATTTGCGTTCCTAAAATAAATACCAACTGAAGCCTAGATATGCAAATCAATCACCAGCTAAAATACAATTCTTGCGACCCTGGTGGTTGTCATAGTTAATTGAAAGAAACATAGCTCGAACAAAAGAGCTGTCAATTGAATCAATGGAAAGGATCGTAAAAGAAAAAATAGCTCGAACAAAGAACTGTCAATTGAATCAATTGAAAGGATCGTAAAAGAAAAAATAGCTCGAACAAAAGAACTGTCAATTGAATCAATGGAAAGGATCGTAAAAGAAAAAATAGCTCGAACAAAAGAACTGTCAATTGAATCAATGGAAAAGCATCGTAAAAGAAAAATAGCTCAAACAAAAACTGTCAATTGAATCAATTGAAAGGATCGTAAAAGAAAAAATAGCTCGAACAAAAGAGCTGTCAATTGAATCAATGGAAAGGATCGTAAAAGAAAAATAGCTCGACAAAAGAAACTGTCAATGAATCAATGGAAAGGATCGTAAAAGAAAATAGCTCGAACAAAAGAACTGTCAATTGAATCAATGGAAAGGATCGTAAAAGAAAAATAGCTCGAACAAAAAGAACTGTCAATTGAATCAATGGAAAGGATCGTAAAAGAAAAATAGCTCGAACAAAAGAACTGTCAATTGAATCAATGGAAAGGATCGTAAAAGAAAAATAGCTCGAACAAAAGAACTGTCAATTGAATCAATGGGAAGGATCGTAAAAGAAAAATAGCTCGAACAAAAGAACTGTCAATTGAATCAATGGAAAGGATCGTAAAAGAAAAAATAGCTCGAACAAAAGAACTGTCAATTGAATCAAGACAAAAACCGGAAGCGAATCTCCATTATTAATAGATGTAATAGGAATACTTAATACCATAACTGTGTGCTAACCAATGATTATAACAGAAAAATAAATTATGATTTAAAAAATGATTTTAATTGAATGCTGAAAATATTAATTATTATGATTACAATGAAGTATTTCGGCATCAAATAACCCATAAGGAGTTTCTATGCCATTAAAAGATAAATACATCCAAATCTATGAATAGCTATTATTTCACTGGGCCGGTTTAGCTCAGTCAGTAAACCATCCGCCTATGAGCAACAACGTTCTGGGTTCGTTACCGTTCTTCGCCGACTCAGCACAGCTTGGATCTGTGGATGATGGTACAAAATAAATCTCCATAGTCTAGCTCTAGTGAAGTGGGGATAGACTCTCTTGCCCTCCAGCTTATACCAACTATAGAGTATTCTACCGACTTTACTTTTATTTCAAAATGAATCATATTTCGGCATTAAATTACCCGCAAGGAGTTGATATTCCGTTATACAAACCAAACCAAACTACACCATAAGAAATTTATCCATCAAAGTCGTATTCTAAACGTGTGTTTCATATAACGTATTCATTCCTCATACAGCTTACGCTGTTTTCAAACACACACACACACACACACACACACACATATATATATATATATATATATATATAAGACATCTATCGTTTTTGTAGACGTCAACTAAATAACAATATACAAATTTGAAAAGATATTTTTGGAAAAATATTATGAAATGATAAAAAAACATAATTTTTATCAATTCTTATTTTCAGCTAAACTCTTTTTATCACTTGTTATTTCTAATACTACCGTTCCATGTGACAAAAAGGGTGTATATATATATATATATATATATATACATATATATATATATATATATATATATCACTAACACATGATGATCAAAGATTGGGAAAGTTGAATATTTGAGTTGGAGGATTTTCTTACTTATTCTTGTAGATAATCTAGGACCATATGACCTTTAGGCACCCCTTCCGCGATCTCGACCCACAAGGTCCCTTTTCTCATTTACACCGTCAAAATCTGGGTGTTTTTTGGGGCTAGGGGTTAGGGTTAATGGTTAGTTTTATAATTAAAAAAAAAACTCTAAAAATCGCCTGTTAACAATTAACCGGATTTTGACGGTGTAAATGGAAAAAATGTCCCCATTAATCGAGATCGCAAAAGGGATGCCTAAAGGTCATATGGTCCATAATCATATTATTGTTACATTGGCTCGACGATATTTTTGTATTGAATGCGATGTTAATAGGGAGAGTGAAAAGTTTTGCACTATTTTGGTACGTACTAGATTGCAACACTTACATCACCTGACAGAACCATTTCAAGTCGTGGTAAGGTACCGTTGTAGTTGATAGTATAGTGATAGTTGATGTACTGGCCTGTGCATTATTTCATTCCGTGTGTGAATTTGAGTAGCATGGTCTAATTCGGGAACTCATGCTTTACGAGTTCGAACTGGGTCGCCACGTAAACAAACAAAAATATTTTTTCTGCGTAGCTGAATATGCCGTTTATCTCAGTACAGTAACCAGATGGTTCATGAAATTTCGCTCGGGTTATAAGGACGTCGATGAAAAAGTACGGTCAGATAGGCCTAAAAGCGTGGATACTGAAGCCGTGCTCTAAGCCATCAACATCATCATCATCATCATCATCATGTTGCGCAATTGGCCCGGATATCCATGACAATCTTTCGGTAACCCTCCCTATCATTCATCGTCCCAGAAAGGTCCTCTGTGCAGAATCCAGTATCCTCGCATAGTTGGTCAATGTAGGTCCTTGGTGGCCATCCCACATTAGCATGTCCATGTGTTGGCTTCCACGGGAGGACATCGCTTATGAGCTCATCCTTGTTACTCCAGCAGTGTCCAGTATGCATTGTCCGTCTGCCTCGGATGGTTTGTGAGATGGGGGCAGGTGGCCATACATCTGCTTCCTTGTGGGGTGCTATTTCCACGACTTGTTCAAGACCGCACGCACCATCCTTGTGCAGCTCCCATCTAACTTATTCTCGAGGCGCTTTGTTAGGGTCCAAGTGGTGCAGCCATACAGTAATACTGATATAATCACAGCCTGGAAGAATTGTCGCTTTAACTTGTCAGTGAGGCCGGATTTCCAAATGACTGATAATTTGTGTGTGGCCGACCATGCCTTTCCTATTTATGTATTAACATCGCTTTCTGTTGGTTTATTTTATTTAAACCTTCATGGGTTATCTAATTCTAAAGCCATATTTATGGAAGAAAAGAAGTGGTGCTATTTAACCCATAGATGAGGGATGATGGCTTCATACCTTTCCCAAGGGTATTTGACAGAAAGTGAAGGTAGTAGCGCGACTGGAATTCGAACTCGCTTACTTAGATGTCGCAGTAAGAAAAACAGTCCAGTGTGGTTCGTCACTTTCATGACCTCTGCAAAAGAACTGTGCATTAGAGCAGGTCGATTTCGGAACTGTAACGTCTTCCATGTGGCTAAAGTTGCAAATTAATCTCAGGAATTACCACACAAAATATATTTTTAAAAACTTTGCCTTCGTTTGAGGAAATATATTACAATCTTTAAAATGCTATCACTGTTACAGCTTAATTATTAAGTAAAACGCAGCATATTGGAGGTGTCGTTGGTGATGGGGAGCATATTTTCAATTTGAATTCAAGTTATAATAGTTTTTTCGTTTCGTTTAAAATGACAAGCTTTTCTGTTTTAAATATTGAAATTGCTAAATTTTCTAACCAATTTTCTAGGCTAAATGTTGGAAAACGAGAAATTTTGGTGCATTTTACTAGACGATCTTTGATGCTATTTCCTCAAACATGGTGCAATTAAGAGATTTATTTTTTGAATAAATATTTATAATACCAACGCACAATTTTCGCTGTTTTAGAGAACTTTATATTTTTTTAAAGTTAAAAACCGACCTACCATACTCTGCATCACATTAGTAAAATATTGCAAAATTTTTGACTCACCCTAGTGTTTGTTACTGTTAGCAGTCATGTTTTTGTTTTTAACTTGACTTAATAGTTTTTAGTTTCATAGCGAAGGTTAATTTCATTTATGGTGGTTTGTTTTACTTTCGTTCGTTGGGTGGTTGGTTGCTTGGTTTGTTGGTTTTACTGTATATCAATTCATGTTGATTAAGAAATGACGAAGTCATTTTTTTTCAAACAACTATTCGTATTATTTCTCTGAATGTTTGATATGAGGCTTGAAGATTAGTATTATTAGCGTTATTCGGACTATTGTCCCCATCTTCATTGTTATTTGTACAACGTTTCGGCCGATATACCCTCCGGCCTTCTTCAGGTATTCGTATCTAAAACAGACTGGTACTTTGACTTATGCATGTCAGCTTACAAGTTTTTCGAGTTGTGCTTAGTTCGATTTTTTGCTTTGTGAGCTAAATTTTGAAGTACGAGCGAGTTATGTCATGCCTAACGGTTAGGAAGTGATACATATCGTGTATTTATATTTATACTTTTTAGTAATTGGTTTTAACAATGTGTTAGAATTATTGGGGATTATGTTGTATGGTATTGATTTGTTTCATGTCTATATTCTATGGTATAATTATATTTCCCTCAAAAAAGAGAGAATATCCTCCATGTTGACATTTTCAAACAGATCTTTCATATTGTTTGCTTTAAAATAAGGGTTTCTGATGTGAGAAAAAAAACCTGCATTCCATGAATAAGTGTTTAACTGTCAAAGGTGTTTAACATGTTCCACATTGTGGTTGTTGATCTTGTTTGAGTATATAGGAGTGCGTTAGTCTTGTATGACCAATGCGTAATCGGGACATAATGACTTTTTCTAGACTTCTTTAAAGTTGGTTTCCAGGCTCCCAAGGTGGGTTTGATTCGGAAGAGTTTATTGTGGATGTTATTCAAGTGTTGTTGCCATTTTGTTTGAAGGAATCTATTAATTTTAGGTTTTAAGCGTAGTTTATTGTTCCTGGAATAACAATAACGAAAGAAAGGTTTTCTAAAAGAGGTGAGTGTATAATTTTGCCAAGGGTAGTACACACACACATACACGCACCCCCCAAACACACACACACACACACACACACACATAATAATATATATATATATATATATATATATATATATATATATATAAGGGTATGTAAACAAACAAATGTGTTTTTATTTATTTTTTATATGGCTTTAAGTCGACAATTTTTGGAGGATATGTGCTTAATTAAGTCATACCTAATTTTGAAAATTAATTAGTTAATAATTAATAAATTTAGGCGGGCATATATGTTCAAATGTAAGGCTAAACAAATCGAGAAAATGCAATATATATAATATATATATATATATATATATATATATATATATATATGTGTGTGTGTGTGTGTGTGTGTGTGTGTGTGTGTGTTGTTGTGTGTACTACCTTTGGCAAATAATATACACACACCTCTCTTAGAAAATCTTTCTTTCATTATTTCGTTATGCACGTATGTATGTATGTATGTATGTATATGCAATGTATTGAATTTTGAATCCTAAATTCCTTTTGTAAACTCTTTCTTTCTTCAACTATATTAGATTGTACGCTTTGAGCTCTCAATATTTTCCTCTTTTTTTTTTATCCTGCCGAAGTTATTACGAATTCCAGATGATTTATTTGTGCAGTTGTCATTCCATTCTTCCTTTTACGCAGATTTCGCAAAATTGAATAATTTGCCACTCTAAAAGCATCAAAAAAGGAGCTTCAATTTATTCTTTCGATCTTTTTTATATTTTAAACGGAACAAAACCAAATTCTGAGTGAACATTCATGAATTACAACCATAAAATAACAGGAAAATTGCAATATACATCTAAAAACATTGGATCAAACTAGGAAACAAAAGGTTCCGGGTTCGATACCAGCCCTCGCCAACTCATCGTATGAGTAGCACAAGTCCTTTAAATGACTGGCAACAATATTTCCTCTCAGCATTGCTCAGAGAAAATTATACCATTGATTTAAAAACGTTGGTTCGAACTAAGAAACAAAAGGTTGCGGCTTCGATACCGGACCTCGCCAACTCATCGTATGAGTAGCACAAGTCCTTTAAATGACTGGCAACACTATTTTCCCTCAGCATTGCTCGGAGAAAATTATACCATTAATCTAAAAACATTGGTTCGAACTAAGAAACAAAAGGTTCCGGGTTCGAACTAAGAAACAAAAGGTTCCGGGTTCGATACCGGACCTCGCCAACTCAGCGTAGGAGTAGCACAAGTCATTTAAATGACAACACTATTTTCCCTCAACATTGCTTGGAGAAAATGATACCATTGATTTAAAAACGTTGGTTCGAACTAAGAAACAAAAGGTTCCGGGTTTGATACCGGACCTCGCCAACTCAACGTATGAGTAGCACTATTTTCCCTCAACATTGCTTGGAGAAAATTATACCATTAATTTAAATTATGTAATCTAGTTTGTAGGTACCGGTTTAGCTCAGTCGGTAGAGCACTTGACAGGGAATTGCGAGGTCCCTCGTTTAATACTGGCCCTCGCCAACTCAGATATGAGTATCACAAAGAATTATGTGGTAAATTGAGGAGCTGATGGTCGGAGTGGCGTTACACATCAGACGACAAAAACAATCTCCTTGATCTAGCGCTCGTGAAAAGGGAAAGACTCCCTCACTCTATGGCTGATACTGACAGTAGGCCACCCTGACGACTTTACTTACTTTATTCCTGATATAAGGCTACGATTTCGTTGATTTTCTCCTAGACTGGTTGCCATACGAAGTTTAAAGACCTCAGTCTGTCCTATTATTTACCCTTAGCTGGAGGGATAATAGTACCTTTCTTAAGGATGTTAAAGTTATGTGAAATGCAAAGAACCTTTTCCATGATTTGAACTTGTGCCTCTGTGTTCATTTCCTACGATGATAAACATTGCTTTCATGTTAATGTCTTAGGAAAGCCATCCAGTTATGGATAAATAGTAGGGCAGACTGGGTTCTTTAGCCAGGGTTAGTCAGCCAAGTAAGATAAACAAGACATACTGAACACTGCTAGACAAACAAGGATGAACTCGTGACGTTATCCTGTGGACACATGCGCATGGACACACCAGTGTAGGTCGACCAGCAAAAACATCAATTAGCTCTTTGAGAATTCTTGATAGTGCAGAAGACCTGCCAGTAGCAATGACCAATAGGGATTCTTGATACTGTGCAGAAGACCTGCCAGTAGCAATGGCCAATAGGGACGGCTATGGGTTATAGTGCTGTCCGTATGACCCAATGATGAATACCACTAATATTGATATTACCTCTGTCACATAATATTTGTTAGATTTGCGTATAAATTTCATACATTAACATCGATTATGGAACTGGAATAGTAGCAAATCTGTAACTTTAGTCTAGAAGAAAAACTACAAATTTTCGGTAAAGCAAATCTTCCTTGTGTTCGGGGTAATAAACTTAACTGTATCTGATATTGGAGAGCTGGGTAATGTGGAGTACCCCTTCATTGCCATTACTCGCAGGTTCGTTCTTTCCCGGAGTGGATATAGTGGTCTAATAGATCTATTTGAACATTATTTGTACTAGCAATAGAAAACACCCTCCGGGCGTTGTAAAAAGTAATTTTTGAAAGACATTGCCTGAGAGGGTGGGAGTTAAAAATTCAATGTCAGAGGGTTAGTATCATAAGTAAGACAAATCCTCATATTTATTAAATGAGTAAAAAAAAAACAATTTGAAATGAAAACTGAGCCCCGTCCCTCTCAAATAAATATGTTGCATGCATGTAATGATCAAACAATTATTTTGAATATTTTCCACATCAATTTTCCACAAAATCGTAGGTATTTATTTATTTGTAAACTTTTTAGTAAACTTCTTGTTACTATAAAAAAAAAAAGGACGAGAGTAAAAAATAAATTTTAAAATTGCTTACTCACATTTTGGGTGTATATAGCATAAAAATATTGTGACGTAAGCGATGAAGTAAGCTGGGACGTAAGCTGTGACGTAGAGCTATGATGTAGTTTTTGTTACAGACAGAAATACAGACAATCTCCATTATTAATAGAAGTTTTAATAGGATTGTGTGTAAAAAAAAAAAGAACTAACAAAGCTAAGTATGAAGGTCCGATGAACATGATCCCTTTACAAGTAGGTATTAAATAACCCTATACGTGTTGACATGCTATTAAATCAATTAATTTAATAAATTACCCTTGATAACAACTGTTTAACTATGTCTGGCACAGGGTCACAAAAAATCTTGGTGTATTAGTGAAAGATCGTGTTAACCAGTGCTCCACAGCGAAGTCCTTACGCTTAGCTGAGTCTGGCACAAGAGGCCAAATGTAAGACATTATGTGGGGGACAAACTTTATAGTGCATTACTTTTTTTAGATACTATCTTCTTAACGAGTTTTTAAAAAATCCTGATATTTTAAAAAGTGACTGGTACTTTGCCGTTATCTAAACTTTGATCTACCCCTGTATTGACTCCTGAACTTGAATTTGGCCTTGATGTGGTCGAATTAGCTGCATATTGACCAGCACTCTAGACGAGATATCTGCTTTATGGCCGAGGAAGTTGCATACTGACACGTCTGCTGCCTTGCAGCAAAGAGAGTTGTTTATTGGCTCGAGGTCTTCCCTATGGGGTGAGATAATTGCCTATTGATACGAAGCATGTCACATACCCGACTTAATTGGATCTTGACTCAAGGTCTTTCTTTTGAGCGAGATAGTTTTATATCGACTCGTAATCTGCTCTGCGACTGGGATTTGCATATTAACCCCTGACATACCACATGACTATATAATTGCATATTGAGTCATGAATTTTCACATAGCCAGGGAATTGCATAGTCGACCGTGACCGAGATGCAATATTGAATTGTAGCCTGAACAATGACCGAAATAGCTGCATATTGAGGCTTGGTGTGCATCGTGGTCGAGATAGTTGCATATTGACTCCCAAGAGCCCTGGTCGAAATAGTTGCATACCGAGGTGTGCTCTGCACCGTGGTCGAGATAGTTGCATATTCGGTAATTTATGAGGAAGTGCGTCCCGATCTCCTGCTTCAGAAATTGCTACCCGGTGACTAATAAAATAACGTCCCCAGCTATGTCGTCTCAGATTTTCTTTTATTCATGTTTGTTTAATGTCTTGTTTTTAGTTTAAATAAACA
>CM042161.1:91562047-91564547 GCA_023376005.1 Doryteuthis pealeii
TTTCTTTCTTTCTTTCTTCATGTTATTCTCTCTTTAGTAATTTCTTCTTTCTTTCCGTCTTTCTTTCTTTCTTTTTCTTTGTTCACATCACCCTCTCTTTAATTCTTTCCGTCTTTCAATCTTTTTTTCTTTCGAGTCATCTTCGTTTTAGTCAATTTCATTTTTTCTTTCTTTCTTTCTTTCTTTCTTTCTTTCTTTCTTTCTTTCTTTCAATTTGTCAAGTGCTTCATCACTGATTAACCCTGGGTCACACATCTCCTGGAAGAAAAAGAACTGCCAGCCTCTTTTTCCTTCAGGACTAAATCCTCAACCTACAGATTACAATTGTGAGATACCTCTCATTTTTCGACCGCATTTTCTAAGCTATTTCTTTCAGTTCGAGACACATATTTTCCCACCAGTCAGATTGTCTCTTTTATCTTCCCTCTTGCTTAAGTTGGCTTCTCGCTTTTATTTATCTTCTTTTATCCGGCCTTGTGTTGTTCTGTGGCTGTTTGGCACGTCTACTGTTTCTGCTTTCAATCACAGCCTCCGTCTTTGTCATCGTTGTCATCAAAGCTACTTTGATGCATAGTACAAACCATCCTTTCTTACGTTTGGTCATAGATCAATTCACAAAAATGGACGGTGGCCGCTTTTGCCTGTACCAAGATACAAATATTGTCTGACAAGGGGCAACAATTAGAATCCTGTAAGCATAATTATATGTATGTATATATATATATATATATATATTATATATATATATTATATTATTATTTATATTTTGCTTGAAGGCAATTACAATGCGTATATCGCATAAATTCGATAATTATAGGGGACGTTGAGTGAATAATAACAAACCCGATTGACAGGTTAATTTCCGTGCTGTATCGTGGCCGAGGCAGTGTGGTTTCTGACTATCTTGCTGAAGTCCCGGTTTCGATTTCTGTCGGAGAGAAATCGTTATTATACATCGCTGTTGAGACTTAATAAAGTTGAAACAGTCTGTACGATGTTCTACACACCGAATAATTCTTTACCGAAATTCACTTGTCATTATTATCTTCTATAATTATCGAATTTTATGCGATATACGCATTGTAATTGCCTTCAAGCAAAAAATAAAATAGTAATATATACTTTATTCAAAATATCTCTAAAAAAAACAACATCCAAACATCTTATAAAAATATATAATATATATATATATATATATATATATATATATATATATATATATATATATATATATATATCAAGCCCTGTGTATAAGTAGAATGTGACACAAGGTCCATTTTTAAAAGCGGGGTTGATAGGTTTGAATTAAGAATTGTCCTTCATTTATAACGGTTGACATACTAGGGTTAGAGAGAGAAGGTGGGGGAGAGAGATGCAAACAAACGCAGATAATATATCTATATATATATTATATATATATATATATATATATATATATATCTCATTATATATATATGTAATATATATTAAAATAGATAAAAGGTGGTTACCGGTGAATATGGGCACGATCGTTGGAGGTGCACAGAATCCCGGGGTTAAGTCCGCGATAAAACAAATACAAAGTGCTCAATACAAAGTAGAGCAAATTTATTAAAGAAATGGATACAATAGAACCTACTCGAGTTTCACCATAAGGATCTTCAGGGTTAAATCCACTGAATTAATCGAGGAACCGATTAATTGCAGCCGATTACACGTGTGTTCATTGAATAAGCTATTACGTTATAAGCCCTTATAACGTAATATCTTTTTAATGAACACACACGTAATCGGCTGCAATTAATCGGTATTTCGATTAATTCAGTGGATTTAATCCTGATGATCAATATGGTGAAACTCGAGTAGGTTTCTATTGTATCCATTTATTTAATATATATATAGAGAGAGAGATAAATAGATAAATAGGTAGATATATTATCTGTTTGATTGCATCTCTACCTCCTGACTGAAGCTGTTTGCATTTAATATAGCGATAATACCATTGAGAAAGGTATGCCTCTAATTACACTCTCTCCAGCTATGGGTAAATAGTAGGGTAGACCTTGGGTTGGTAACCAGTCTAGGAGAAGGAAAACTCTGAATTCAAACCTATTAAACTCCGCTTAAGAAATTTACCTTATTTCACATCCTGCTCGTCCACAGGGGTTGATAATATAATATATATATATATATATATATATATATATATATATATATATATATATATATATTGGTAGGGATTTAGTTTGTGTGTCAAGCCACACTGCTGAGACGTGAAACGTCGAAACACAGTGTCTTTGGATGACATTAATACCCCCCGTAGAGCTCTTTAGGAGCGACTTTAATTAACTTTCACCGCCAGCATAACGCAATGATCATCTGTTGTTTACGGATTTTATCTCTCTAGTGATAGTAACGTATATACAGAGTTGTATGTATTTAAAACAATTATAACATCACTCTTTAATGGCAATTGGCGATTACCTAGAGGTTAAGAGGTCGGGTTGATCAAAAGTCGGTC
>CM042161.1:91569547-91584547 GCA_023376005.1 Doryteuthis pealeii
GATATTTTGTTTTTTCAATTGACAATATGAAAAGTAAATGGAAGTGAATCCGACACTATGAATTAAACATTTTTAGAAAAAATAAACAAATGATGTTATATAACATATATCATTTACTTTTCATATATATATATATTAATATATATATATATATATATATATATATAAGTAAAGTCGTCGGGTCGGCCTAAAGTCGGTATCAGCCAATCAGCGAAGGAGTCTATCACCTTTTCACTAGTGCTAGTCCAACGATATTATTTTTGCGTCTGAGGTGGAGGCCACACCTACCATCAGCTCCTTACTTTACCGCACAGATCCCTGTGCTACTCATACGAGTTGGCGAGGGCCGGTATCGAACTAGCAACCTTGTGGTTTCTAACCGAACGCACAACCGACTGAACTAACCCGGCCCTATTAAATCGATAATGAAGTTGTATTCTTTTTAGATAGTACCCAAGGTTGGAGCAGTCCTTCAACAGATTTATCAAGTAAAAAATCTATTTAAATAAAAACAAAACCCGTAAGATACGGCAGATTTTCTTTCGTTTTAATTGAATTCGTTTTTACTGATTCCAATTCTTTACCATCGAAACGTGCAACAGATTTTTATCTTTTGGCCATTCAACTCCGCGTTAACGCTAGAATTTAAAAAAATAAACTGCTTGAAAAATTTTCCCATTGGAAAACCAGAAGTTTTGACGTTTTTCTGCAGGCAGATACGAAATGATAAAATACTTCTGTTGTTTTTTAAGACGTTAAGTAGTTCTGTTATTTACAGAGCTCGTTAGACCAATCGGTAGAGAATTCGCTACAAGGTTACGGGTTCAATAACCGGTCCTCACCAGCTAAGCGTATGAGTATCACAGCTTGGGTCATCTGATCTGTGCTGTAAAGCATCTGAGAGCTGACGGTAGCTGTTGCGCTCCACCTCAGCAAAACAATCTCCCTGGTATTGCGTAAGTGAAAACGTTGTTGCTGTTGTGTTGTTTAATTCATTTTGATGTCCACCACGTCCTGAACAGAATTTGATATGATGAATACTGAGGCTGTTGAACTTGCATAACCCTGTGTTTTGCACAAAAATGTGTCGAGAAATGGAACCGAAAGCTTTCCATCTATAGACGGCACTTTATCATGTAAGTTTAACATCATACCCAGGACACTAAGACCCTCCTCTACCACCTTCTAGCACCCATATGATAAAAAGGGTTGGGACTTGCGATAAGAGCAATAGGGTTAGGGTTAGGACAATCATATAGGTGCTATGGTTTGACATGACTTGTTGATTGATCAAAGCCGGCCTTTCTGACTGCCCGTCTAGCCTACGTAAGGGCCAAAGTTGAGTGCTGTATGTCATGGTACTGCTCATCCACCAGGATTCCATCTTTAAGTATCACTGGTCTCAACAAGAAGTGCAGTTGGTGTATTCTACATAATTTGAATTTGCTTCATTAATTCCTAATATTCAAGAAATCAACACTTATTTATTTATTTATTTATTTATATTAGCAAATATATGCACCTTCCGGGTGCAAGTATCAAACTTTTAATCATATTAAATTAGAAAGGCTAATGAAACTGAATAAGAATGTAGATAAAAAGATTTGGAACAGACGGGGGTAGATTGAAAAATAGAACAACTTTGAAACTAACTCTTCCATCATTTTCCATCACTCCCGTCTTTCATTGGTAAATTTTCCAAATTAAACTGTTTAGTTAAAATAGAAAGTAAAGAATAATATTAGTAATTTCTTATTAATGGATTTCTTTTAAGATTTACCCCCGAGATTTTTGCTCATATTCAATAAGATAAACCCAAAGAATTAGAAATCAATAATACTAAGCATATATTTATTAAAATCATATTTTTAAGATCAATATGCAAATTAGCCTTCCCATTCACTCTGTAAACCGCTATTTTGTTGTATATATAAATACAATTGCATGTTATTAGTATGTAGATGTGGTCAACAGTATTAATAATGTAAAACAATTTTAATAATTGAAGTTTAAATAATAATAAAATCATGGAAAATGTGATGTAAATAACAAAGGGAATTGTGACTTGAGTAGTGATATAGTTTCGGTTACAGACAGACAAGCACACAATCTCCATTATGATAAGAAGATATATATATATATAGTGGTCAGAAGGTCTTGTCACCCCTTACATATTGTTTTCATTTAAATTTTTTTAAATTTTCATATGTTATATTTTACCTCTAAAAAAACACTATTCAGGGATGACAAGACTTTCCGACCATGCTGTATATTAATGTATTAGGTGGTCCGAAAGTCTTGTCACCACTTCCATTTTTTTTTCATTATTTCTTCTGATTATGATATAATATATATTATGATATAATATATATAACGATTGCAGCCCGTGATGCTTAAGGCAAGGTATAGATAGATATATAGAAAAAACTGAGCTAGCTAGCAAACAAGGTGTGTCAAAAAAGTATAAATTTTTGTACGTTTTGACACTCCTTGTATTCTGAAAAAATATAACGTTCCATTCATTAATTTTTTTCAGAATACAAGGTGTGTCAAAAATTACCAAGTTTAAAGCTGTATTTACCAAGACAGCAATAGAGAATGAATGGAACGTTATTTTTTTCAGAATACAAGGTGTGTCAAAAAGTACAAAAATCTCGATATTTTTTGACACACCTTGTATATTCCATTGTTTACAGGTAGATAGATGGATAGATAGATATTGACAGAAGTAGAGGGATAAATTGATAGATAAGAAGAAGCAGATAGATAAATAGATAGGTGTGTAGAAAGTTTGTAGAAAAAACAAGAAGTTAACAGTTTTGCTGACAGAAATCTGTTTCGACCATATGAAGAGGTCATTATCAAAGCAACATTGTAAATGGAAATACGACATAAATATATCATTAATCACGAGGCACAGAACAATGATAAAAATGCTTATAATTTAAAAAGATAAAATTTATTTTATTTTTAACATAAAATACGCATTTTTTTTTTTTTGAAAATTCCGGTACTGATCGAGAGCGTTCTGTGCCTCGTGATTAATGATATATTTATTTCGTCTTTCCGTTTACAATGTTGCTTTGATAATGACCTCTTCATATGGTCGAAACAGATTTCTGTCAGCAAACTGTTATCTATCTATTCATATAGATAGATATGAAAAAAACTGATCTATATTATGAAACCTGAATATCCCTATCAGCCTGTGAAAAATAACAACAGAGCCAAACTTTGAATTGCCTAAAACAATAGAGGAACCTCCCTTCCCTGACCAGAGTCTATCAGTTTTAGATTGGACATCAAAATAAATAATCTATAAGAACTGCATTTGGCAATCCCCCATAAATGCTGTAGAAGAATCATTAAATGTCCCTCGGTGTCAGCGGCAAAATATATAGCGCACGTGGTGCAGAAACGGGGATTTAATACCATGCACAGATCATGAAACCTTATGCGATCATGATGAAGCCACAAATCAAGAGACGGGCACGGCCTCCCTCGAATCTGAGATGGTGAGGTCACATTAACTGGGTGGACACAGAAGCTAATTCAGACAACTGCTATATTACAAACAGTGTAATTGAAAGAGAAGCCAGGGTTGATCTAGGTTGAGTTTCAAGGATTTAGAATGAAACGAAACTTGAAGAAATGATATAATGATCCCGGGAATTGATGACCAATTGCAGAGGAGAGGCTCACTTGAAGGAAAAAGTTATAACTATGGAAACTGATTATCCATGAAACAGTCATTGTTAAATCGATGAACTGCAAATGTTGTTGCTGATGAAGATGATTATAATGACATGCGCTATACACAAATGAGCATAGATAGATTGATAGACAGATAGATATGGAAATACTGAATTAGCTAGCAATATATCTCTCTAGTTACATACATATATATATATATATGTGTGTGTGTGTGTGTGTGTGTGTGTGTGTGTGTGTAAGAATGGAAAATGAATCCGACAATATGAGGAAAAAAATGAGTAAAGAAAAGAAATGTAGAGGGATAAAAATGAATTTTGTCGATATCACTTTTAATCGATATCACTTACACATGTGTTTCGGTCTGTTTATCAAAATGTATACGGATTTACGTTATTATTATTATTAAAATAATCAGATGGAGTTGAAATGATGATGATGGAAAAAAAATCACTCTGATGAAGGACGTAAAAAATCTCTCTGTGGACGGAACATTTTATACATTTTTTCTATTATTATCATCATCATCATTTCAACTCCATCTGATTATTTTGATAATAATAATAATGTAAATCCGTATACATACCGAAACACATGTGTAAGTGATATCGATTAAAAGTGATATCGATAAAATTCATTTTTATCCATCTACATTTCTTTTCTTTACTCATTTTTCCTCATATATATATATATATATATGATTCACACTAATGCCCAAACCTGATCTCTCTCTCTCTCTCTCTCTCTCTCTCTCTCTCTCTCTCTCTCTCTCTCTTATATATATATATATATATATATATATAATATATCTTATATGAGAGAGAGAGAGAGAGAGAGAGAGAGAGAGAGAGAGAGAGAGAGAGAGGTCAGGTTTGGGCATTAGTGTGAATTATTAAAGTGCTCTATTATAATAATGTTGTTATCATAATATATTCATCTGGGAATAAATATCAGAAAACTCGGTTGTTGTTTTTTTTTAGTTCCTTTTATTTAGTAGCAGTGGTGAATTTTCGGGATTATGATGAACTCCCTTCTTCAAAACTGTGTACAGTAGACTACTGTCCACTGGATTATAATGAACTCTCTTCTTCAAAACCGTGGACAGTAATCTACTGTCCACTGTTTTGAAGAAGGGAGTTCATCATAAGGGAGTTAGCACCTTAATGATTCACACTAATGCCCAAACCTGATATATATACTTCAGAAAAACGGATACAGATACAAAAATATATCTCAAATATATATATATATATATATATATATATATATACCAGCCCCTCCGCACGAGCAGGATGCGACACAAGGTCAATTTTTTAAGCGTAATTTAACAGGTTTGAATTTAAAGTTTTCCTTCTCCTAGACTGGTTACCTAGTCATGGTTAAAGAACCCAATCTACCCTGCTATTTACTGGAGGGTGAATTGGATACACACCGTTCCCAACGGTATAAGCGCCATGTGAAAATGCAAACAGATTCGTCCAGGAGTTGAACTCGGGTCGACGAGTACATTTCCCACGACTCTAACGATTAGACCACAGGCCTCCATCAATTGAGATATATGGACATACACATTTACACACATACATACACACGCGCGCGCACATATACACACACATGCATATATATATATATGATATATCTTATTATAATGGAGATTGTGTGTTTGTCTGTCTGTAACCGAAACTAAATCACTATTCAAGTCATAATTCCCTTAGTTATTGACGTCACATTTACCATGAATTTATTTTTATTTAAACCTCAATTATTGATAAAATTGTTATACCTTATTAATACTGTTGACCATATCTACCTACTAATAGCATGTAATTGTATTTATATATACAACAAAATAGTGGTTTACAGTGTGAACGAGAAGGCTAATTTGCATATTGATATTTAAAATTTGATTTTAATAATATATATGCTTAGTATTATTGATTTCTAATTGTTTGGTTTTCTCTTAACGAATCTGAGCAAAGATCTCGGGGATACATCTTAAAAGAAATCCATAAACAAGACGAAAGAACTGTAATTTTATTAAATACTTCATAATCTAACTAAATAGATAAATTAGGAAAAATGAAAGACGGGAGTGAAAGAAAATGATGGAAGGGTTCAGATTTAAAGCTGTTCTATTTATCGATTATACCCCCTCAGTTTATCATTTTCTAAATAGTTTATAATTTGATACAATATTTTATAACATCAAAACCTAAATACTTGCACCCGAAGGGTGCATATATTTGCTAGTATATATAATATATATATATGCTGTATTTTAGGTGGTCTCCGTATGCTTCTCTCGGTATATTTATTTTTTTTAAATGTTTCTTTTTTAAATTGGGCGTTATTATGAAGCATTAAGAATGTATAAATGAATGAACTCGATATTATGGAGTATTGGATTCACTTATTTTTTAATTATTTTTTATCATAAATTTTCAGGTTCTTTAGATACCCTTTGTCAAATGTTATTACTGTTTAGCGGCTTCTTTGTCTCTGTTATCGACAGTGGCAGCGTCTGTGAAATATTTATAATAGCAGAGATTTCCGATGTCTGCGTTTAATCCCTTCAAGTGCGTTTGTAATTTTAGAATCCATTTAGTTTCTGATTGTTTTCTAGATTGCGTTGTTGGAAATGCGTGTTCTAATAAGATGCATTTGAGGCGTGTAAGGTTGTGTGATAAGGTGTTAAAATGAAGTGCTATTGTACTATGCGGGGATTTGAGATTTATAGTGGATTTGTGGTTATTTAGTCTTAGTCTAAAGGGTGTTGATGTTTCTCCCACATATCCACTATTTCTACATTGTGTGCAGTATATATAGTATATGATGTTAGCGCTATCGCATGTTAGGTGTAGCGGATGGATTGTTATGTTTGTGTAGGGTATTTTTATTTCGGTTTCCGTATGTATGTGGCTGCAAACTTGGCATCTAGGCTTGTTGCATCGTTTATTACCTTTCCGTACGGTGTTATGTAAATTTTTTCTGGATGCAGTGAGGATGTTACGTAGGTTGGGTGGTTGTTTTTTTGCGTTGATGGGCGGGGTTTTGAAGATGGACTTTGTTGTGGGGTCGGTTTGTAGGGTTTTATATTGTTCAGTGAGTAGCTTAGTCAGTTTGTGCATATGTCGACCGTGGTGAAATACCATAGGGATTCGGTCATTAGTTTGGAGTAGTTCTTGTCTATTAAGAGATGATGCTTTGTCGAATGCTTTTTTTATTAATTTTATGGGGTAATCACTATTTAGGAATTTTCTTGCTAGGTTGGCTGTGTGTTGTATATATTCTTGTTGGTCTTCACATATGCGTCTTAGTCTTATGCATGCACTATATATTATCGAATTCTTTTAGTTTATGAGGGTGGTTGCTGTTATAGTTTAGAAATGTGTGGTTATCAGAGGGTTTGGTGTAAAGAGTGGTGTTTATGGTATTATTTCTTAATTTTGTGGTAATGTCTAGGAAAGGGATCGAGCTGGTGGAGTATTCTATCGAGAATTTGATAGATTGGTGTTAGCTGTTAAAGTGTGTGTGGAAATCTAGGAGGCTCTGTTGAGGCTATGTGTCCATATAAGAAATATATCGTCTAAATATCTATAGTAGTAGGTTGGGGTTAGAGGGTAGTTTTTGAGTAATTTTGTTTCTAGTGTGTGCATGAAAATATCTGCATAGCTAGGTGCCATTTTCGTACCCATCGCCGTACCGCTGATTTGTATATAGTTTTTTTGTTGAATTGGAAATTATTGTGTGTAAGAATGAAGCTGATAATGTGGCATATGTCGTTGATTTTGTCTGTGGGGAATTTGTTTTGTGTGAGGAATTCCCTGCATGCCTGAATCCCTTCTTTATGTGGTATGTTGGTATATAGGGATACAACATCCATTGTTGCCAGGATGGTTCCTTCGGGGAGTGTACCAACCTTTTTTATTTCATTTCGGAAGTGCGTGGTGTCTTTGATGTGTGTGGGGATCGTGTGTCGTAGGGGATTGAGGATGTTGTCTATGTATCCTGATAAGGATTCAGTTAGGGTCCCGTTATCTGCTATTATGGGTCTTCCTGGGGGGTTGATATTTAGGGCTTTTGTGAGGTGTTCGATGTCGTGTACGTTATTGGGGTTAATATGGCTAGTTGAATGTTGTGCTATAAGTTTGGGGAGTTTGTGTATTTTGGGTCGCGTGTAGAATATAGCGGTTGTAGGGTTTTGTGATATTAGGGCCTTTGTCCTAGTTTGCGTGGGTGGGCTAAGATTTTTTATAAGGTTTATCAATTCTTGTTTTTATTCGTTAGTTGGGTCTGTGTATATAATATATATATAAGGGGCCGGGTTAGCTCAGTCGATGGCTAGAAACCATAAGGTTCCTAGTTCGATACCCGCCCTCGCCAACTCAGCGTATGAGTATCACAGGGATGTGTGCGGTAAAGTAAGCAGCTGATGGTATGTGTGGCGCTCCACTTCGGACGCTAAAACAATATCCTTGGTCTAGCTCTATTGAAAAGTGGATAGACTCCCTCGCAGACTGGCTGAAACCGACTTTCGGCCGCCCGACGTCTTTACTTTTATATATATATATAGAATATATATATATATATATATATATATATACAGAAATATTGATAGATAGATAGATAGATAGATAGATGAAAAGACTGAGAATGTTAAAAATGTATCTCACTAGATAAATCGATAAATAGATAGATAGAACGATAGATAGATATGGAGTGCACTTTTACGAGGTTATGATAGTTTCATGATATCGCTAATCTACGAAATTACTACCACTTATATTTCCCTTGTTGAAATATTTCCCGCGGGTCTTTTGAAATTTACTTTGTGAAAAGGCCTTCCCTTTTGGATTTACAGGAGTGAAGAAGATTTGCTCGGTGACCGGAAATTAAACGTCCAGTGAGATTATACCAAGACTGTTTATCTCAGCGAGGCCACAGCCTGACTTCCCCCTTAAGCCTAATATATCCACTTATAACTCTGAACTGGACATGGTGGAGAGTGTCCTCAATTGGTAATCAGCCAACTGTGTTAAATCGATCGATTGGTTATGAAATCACGAATTTAATATAAGCTATCAAAGATTTCGGAGATTTTCGTTGTTAAAATGGCCGCCAATTATCGGAAACATAGCGGTTAAAATTCCATAAAATTATCATAGTAAATATATTTAAAACAAATCTATGCTAATGATTTTAATCGACATTCTCTTCTGGTTGGTTGGTGATCTGTCAATTAGTGTAGACACCGTCCCTGAAATGTAGGTGCATACACTGGATGCCGTGTTGAGGACTTGCAACTTCTTCAGGTATTTCTTGTCACACTTGGGTATTTACTCTAACTCGGGAACCTCCCTTCTTGAACTTGGCAAACTTCTCTTTGAACTAGGGAACCTTCTTGTCAAAACCGGAGGGCACATTAGCCGAAACGTTGTGCAGATAACAATAAAGATGAGGACAATAGTCTGAATAATCCAAGTAATACAAGTAATCTAATGTCTGTAACGGGTATCGTCATTGTAAATGGAATTGTCGATCCAGCCTTTTGACGTTTTGCTTCGCATTAATAACTACCGGAAAGGAATGAATCTGACTATACCATATGGGTAAATAGCAAAACAGACTGCGTTCTTTAGTCATGGTAAGGCTACCATTCTAGGATAATGAACATTCTGAATTCAAACCAGCTGGACTCCACTTAAAATATGTTTGTGTTACATCCTTTTAGTGGTAGCAGGTTGTTGGTTGGTTGGTTGGTTGGATGATTGGTTGGTTGATTTTTATGGAATGTTGGGTTATTTTCATGCCAAATACGTTTCTGTTTTATTCATTATTGTTGGCTATTCAATTTTTTTATAAACTAACTGTTGTGAGGTTTTAAGGGGTCAAATAAGAACAAAACGACGGGTAACAAAAGTAGAAAAATGTATTAACAGAAAGTAGAAAAATACAATACAGATAAGTGGAAATTACGTCCGACAAATAGAGTTATTGGCTTATTTGCATTGGCTTACTGCCAAGCCACAATTGTCCCTGTTACTTATAGTAACCTGTCGGTGCATTCCATTAGTCTTATAGGGTGTATCACCTATAAGACTTTTTTTATTTAACTAGGGATCCTAACTAGTAATGGCACATTGCAAAGACACTTTTTTTTCGTTAGTGTAAACATAATTTAACTTAGAGATTAAAGCAATTTCCAGTGTGGAGTCTTCATTTGTACTCATTGCAATAATTATAATTTCTTAAGGAGAAAAGCTGGGGAGCTGATGGTAGGTGTGATGCACCACCTTAGACACAAAAACAATTTCCCTGGTCTTGCGTTAGTGAAAAGTGATAGACTCTTTCAGTCCGTCCCATACCGATAATAGACCACTCTGCTGACTTCATTTATTCCTATTTCATAATACTCATTTGTTTGCATACATTTGTATGGTTTCAAGTATTCCAATCTAAGTGACGTTCTCCTGCGGACACATATATATGGACACACCAGTGTAGGCCAACCAACAAAGACCTACATCAATTGGCTCTGTGTGGATTCTGATTTCTGCGCAAAAGACTTCCCAGGGTCAATGACTAATAGTGACAGTTGTAGAGAAAGTTGTATGGATTCAAGTATTCCTATCTAATTGTAATAATTATATGGTTTCAATCAACTAGGAACTGCAAGGTTCCAGGTTCGGGACTGGTCCTCGCCAACTCAGTGAATAAGAAGCACACATTGTTCAAACAACTGTTCCAAAAATAAGATGAATTTATTTATCGACGCTTAAATGTTTCGGTTTCTTTAAACCTTCGTCAGGATGTATTATGGGGGTGAAGAAATTGATGGATGTTTTTATAGATGACAGGAGATAAAAACATCTTTATAATTTTTGTTGTTGTTGTTGAGTAACTGTATTTGTTCAGCGTTATATTTTTTGAACGTTGTTATATATATATATATATATATATATATATATATATATATATATATATATAACGGATTTTACATAAAGAGAAAAGACATATTTGCATTAAGTCTTAGTATTTAACTTTTAGGTAAATATGAATGGTGCAAGGGAAGTAAATACAAACAATATAAAGAAGATATTTACCATCATTACAATACCGTACAACATGGACGACTACTGATATATATATATATATATATATATATATATATATTATAATATATGTGTGTGTGTGTGTGTGAGAAGTAAACAAACAGACGACGTTTGTGATATGGCTATTTTCAGCCGACAGTATTTGGGAGAATATGTGCTTAATTGGAGTCGAACCTAATTTTATGAAAGTTAATTCATTAATAATTAATTAGGCGGGATTTACCTATTTAAATGTAAGGCTAAACAAATCGAGAAAAATCAATCTCTGTATGTACATTTCGGCCTATTAGGCCTCCTCAGCGAGGCGGTCTTCGTATCTATAGCTCTGCTGATGAGGCCTAATAGGCCGAAATGTACATACAGAGATTGATTTTTCTCGATTTGTTTAGACTTACATTTAAATAGGTAAATCCCGCATAATTAATTATTAATGAATTAACTTTCATAAAATTAGGTTCGACTTCAATTAAGCACATATTCTCCCAAATATATATATATATATATATATATATATATATATATATATATATATATATTGTAAGCAAAGTAATCCCATTTATAAGTTTAAATGCCGATGTGGTTCGGTATATATTGGACATACATCCCAGCGACTTGAAATTAGAATAAAACAGTATGTTCCACGCACACTTCGCAATGCTATTGCTAATAATACATCCGGGCATTCCCAAGCATATGATTCGGCCATAGCTGAACACTTGTCATCTATAAATGCTTGTAGGGCCAACTATACAGACGAGTGTTTCTCCGTCTTGCACAGAGCTAGGTCTAAACAGCACTTAACCATCCTTGAAGCTGTTTATATTTCTTTCTTTCACCCTACTCTGTGCAGACAAACACCAAAATACTCCCTTTATTTGTTGGGAGACATTTCTAACCCTGTTTCGATCTAGGGTTCATACATATGCCCCCCCCCCACTTATTTTTCTTTTCTTTTGTCCCGTCTGGCTCACCTCCAATCGTTCTTAAAGAATATTTCTTATACAATATGACTTTTATTCGTCGCCGGTGTGTATACTTGAAAATGTACCGGTCGAAAAGGCCTTCGTATTCCCTTTATTTTATATTTTATTTTATGATAAAATATTACCTCGCTACATACATATCTCCTCCACTTTTAGTATTATATAAGTTCTCCTGTACCAAAAATTTATTCATATATATATATATATATATATATATATATATATATGAGATTAAATATGTGGATCAAATGCCCGTGAGAATGTAAGATAAAGAAGTGAAAACCAATTTGGTGAAGTGTTTATTTATTTATTATTACGTATGTCGGATAAAGATTAGGAACATTTTAGGGAAAATATTCTCAAACGTTCCAATTGTCTATAGTGTTGTCATAGCAACGAGATAAACAATGGCCAATCGATATGAAACTTTATGAAAGTTGTAGATTTAAAAAAAACCTTCAATATAGCTGTTATTCAAATTATGAATTAAGATATTTGAAAATATGAATGCACCCCTTGGACTTTACTGAAACTCTAGGACTTTATTGAAAATACTAGATGAAAACCATACAAGGATGCTGCTTACTCTCTTGAACAAATCCTGGAAGGAGCAGTCCACAAAACAGCACCTGTACGACCACTTACCTCCTATCACACAAGTCATCGAAAGAAGACGAACAAGAGATGCTGGACACTGATGAAGACGTCAGGACGAGTTCAGATGTGACGGCATTCTAAGGTCACTTTTGACAACATACATGCATACATGTCTCCCATATATGCATATACATACCAAATATATCCAGCCTTTTCTATTTTTCTTCCCTTCTTTTTCATTCTTTGCTTTGTAGAAGAGAAAGAGTTTGTTTGTTTAATGGTATAATAACCTTCACAGATTATTTAATGCCAAAATCATATTTTTTCCAATAACAGTAGTGATACTATTAAATCCATTGCCAGTTGATGAGGGTTTTAAAACTTTTCTAAGGGCATTAGTCCGAAAATGAATGTAATAGAGCGACTGAAGTTCGAACTCGCTTACGACGGTGTTGCAGTCCAGTACGTTAGCCACTACTCCACGGAGACTACCCCTACTCATTGGCACGGTTACATACAGCTCAACAGGGTAGCTTCTCTTGACATCATTTTTTGTGATTAGTCCGAAAGTGCACGTATTAACGTGACTTGAGTTCGAACCTGCTGACTACGATGATGATGCCGCAGTCCAACACATTAGGTACTATTAAACGCCCCCTTCTCTTTGACACAATTACGCACAGATAAACAGTGTAACTTCGCTTCACACCATTTTCGTTGGTTTGTGGAAAATATTTGATTATAGTAGATTTGATTTAGAGTTTGAGATCGATTTATCAGGCTTGAAATTGTTTTCCCTCAAAGCTAAAATTACTTTTCAATCTGAATTTTTATTTCTTTTTTTATTTCTTTTAAGTCTATTTGGGTTAAATTTACTTACAATTAGTGAATATAGCCTTGGTAGCAAATAAATAAATATACAAAAAACAAATGATAGATAAATAAATTGATGGAAAAAACAATCAAAAAACAAATAATAAATAAATATATAAATAAATAAATAAATGAAAGAAACAGACAGTCTGTCTATGCTATTAGATTTATCACTTTAAGCGAATTCTTATTTTGTACAATTTAACATGAAGTCCAATAAACAGAGTTCTGGAATTTTAATCTAAAAATAAATTAAAGGACTTGGGTCTAAATAGACAGTGTAGAAAACTAAAGCAGAACTTATTTAACCCTTCATCATCGACAATCTTTGTTGGGTGAATAATAATGTGATGAGTTCATCCGAATAATTGAATCTGTCAGAAAGAGTTAATTAAAAAAAAACAACATAAAACATACACCCCTATGAAAATTATTTGTATTTGATAGAACTGTGTGAAAGAAAACTCTTTAAAAAAACAACTGGACAAAAATATAAAAATCAAGTATAATAAATGCGATTCCTTAACTTCTAGGCATAAAATAACCCTAGACAGATTGATATGCCTTTAAAATCAATCATATTTTGTCAGGCGTGCATATATATATATATATATATATATATATATATATATATATATACAATAGAATATTACAATAGAAAAATTGCAGAAACACACACAACCTATCAAATATCGGACATATTCTGCCAAATTAATAACTCAATGCCTGAAGAAGACAACAGATCAGAAACACGCGTCGCGTATATAAGATAAAAAGAATAAAACATTTTTTCTGAGAATATAATACATTTTGCGGACCTTCTTCTTTTTTTATAAAATATTAAATTTTCTCCCGTTGGAACCAGAACAATTATATATATATATATATATATATATATATATATATATATATATATATATCAACCTTTTCACACGAGCAGGATGAGACACAAAGTCAATTTCTTTGACAAGTTTGAATTCAGAGTTTTCCTTCTCCTAGACTGATTGCCTTACCAGCATTAAAGAACCCAGTTTGCCCTACTATTTACGTATAGCTGGAGAGAGAATAGTTGGATTCATACCTTTCCTGTGTATTAGCGCTATGGGAAATGCCTAGCCCTGGATTTGAACTCCTCCCATCATGTCCATTTTCAACGATGGTAACAATTACACTACGAATCTCCATATATAAATCTATTATATATAATATATAACTGTGTGCAACTAAATTACTATTATCAAATGGGAATAGGCTTACGGTCAAGTGACGTTGAAAGCACCGGTTCCCACTTGATCATCGAATTTAAGACAGTGATGAGCCTGTGTGGTAATATTATATACCCACATTGACATCTGGTATATAATTGGTGAGAGTGACTCTTCAGAGAGAGTTCTCAGATGATAGAGAGAGAGAGTTCAGAGAGACGATAGAGAGACAGATTAGAGACTTACTTGGAGAGGAGATGGTCTTACTTTATCACTTGCTGATCCATCTACCATCTCCCTGGCTGCCATCTTGTTGTCTAGTTGCTGACTTACCCTTCTAACTAAGGGTTGGTTTCTTCTTCTTCTGGGCTTTACTTGTCTTCAATTAAATGAACTAACAAGACATTTTTTGCTTGATCAAGCTTTTTTTTTATCTAGCCCATGATCCTTATTCATCGCGCGGGGAGATCAACCTCATAGCACGTCTAAACTCCTTGACGGTCGGGATGAAACTAAAAC
>CM042161.1:91592047-91596601 GCA_023376005.1 Doryteuthis pealeii
GCTAAGATCCGACTAAAGATTTGGAGCAAACTTACATTTATACAAAACCTACCACCTTAGTCTATGCTAATACTTTTGTGCCTAGGTTTAGTAGGTTTATCTGACTCATTAGATTTATCTTTATTATTGCTCTACTTAGGTATATGAGCCACCTTTTACTTATTAGCTTTAGTCTCCTGGCGGTTTTGTATGAATATATATATCTTATATATACATATACATATAAATTGTTTTTTCTTTTGGCCAAATATTGTACCAATAGATTATTTTTTCGTTGGTACGATTATCTTGGTCTTTTCTTTTTTTTCCAATTTTTTTTCTCCCGGGTGATGTTTGGTAGTATATTTTTACAATCAAACTATTTGCTGGCGAGGATTTACCAACAAGTTTGGTATATTATATATATATATATATATATATATATATATATATATATATATATGTATAAAATTCATAAAATAAATGTTCACTCTGGATGAAGGTCGATTCTTGTATGTGTGCGAAATATTTTTCACACACATAAACTGACCGAAACACATGTGTAAGTGATCGATTAAATTCATTTTATCCATTTACTTTTTCTTTTCTTTACTCATTTTTCCTCATACCATATATATATATATATATATATATATATATATATATATGTGTGTGTGTGTGTGTGTGTGTGAATATTACATATATATAAGTGAATGGTGTCCAATGTTTTCGTTACAACACCCCACACACATATAATATATATGATTTTTGTGTTGTGTCTTACTCACTATATCCACATCTTCACACCATATCAAACGAGACGTTGAGATTTATTCGACCAACGGTACACTCGCGGAATAAGTGCGCGTTACATGTCAAGAGAACCGTTTTAGATAAAAATGAACGTTCCATCCCTGGTTCAATTCTTTTCTTTGGTAAACACAGCATTAGCCCCCTTACATTTTTAACACACTTCACGAGAATGAATACTATGTAGAGTGCTGGTGATACAGGAAGACTTGCTGCCACTTGATATCGAACAAAACCCACCAATTATCTGTCGGGAAATGTGCAATACAAATTAGTGATATGGCATTCATCTCGGTGTTTCCTGGAAGTTTAAGGCGGCGAATATTAATTACAGCCTGTCAGGAATCATTAGGATTTAAATGACAAGTTTTAATTTCCACTTAATTTCATCGAACCAAACATCACGTCAGGAATTCTAATGATAGTCTTTCAGAAGAAGAAGAAGAAGAAGAAGAAGAAGAAGAAATCTGAATCAAGTACGCGAGATGAAATCCAGCCCCGTGGCAACTCTAGTGTCGGGATTTAGAATACACCGATTGTATCCCCCTGAAGAAGAGTAAAAAAAATGTCTCCACCCAAAATGGGGTGCTGGTTAGAATAGTAAAATGCCATTGAATAGGAAAACTAGTCTTGAATCCGCTGGATTCAAATTTTGTTGCTTCTGTTTACATGTTGTGAAAACTTACAGCAGTGAGTTGGGTGGGTTTATTATCTTTATCTTATTTAATAGTTCTCCTCTCTCTCTCTCTCTCCCCCTCGCTCTCTCTCTCTCTCCCTCTCTCTCTCTCTCTCTCTCTCTCTCTCTCATATAACCCCATATATATATATATATATATATATATATATATATATATATATATAATAGAGCAGTTAAGGTAGCATATGCATAAAGTCAAACGGTGGTTGTTTAACTGTCAGTTTCTCGCTGATTGTGTTAGATTATATATATATATATATATATATAATATATATATTATATATATATATATATACTTGACTTCTTGTGTTCGATACCCTAACTTAAATATACATGCTCTATTCAATTGATATATATATATGCTATATACACATATATATATATATATATATATATATATATATATATAATATATATGTATATATAATATATATATATATGTGTGTCAACATATTATATATCAAATATAAATATATCAATATATCAAATATATATCAATATACATATATGACTTCTTGTCTTCGATACCCTAATTTAAAATACATACTTCTATCAAAATGATATTATAAATATATATATATATATATATATATATATATATATATATACATATATTCAAACCTATATTATCAATATATATATATATATATCAATATAAATATATATATATATGTGTATGATGTTGTTGTGTGTGTTAAATGTATATGTTGATAGATAGGTCGAGAGGACGGAGAAGAGATGAAGGGAGTTATATATTTATATATATATAATATATATATATATATATATTATATATATATATATATTATATATATACTGAAAGACAGGAAGTAACAAAAGGTATGCATAGAAATGGTGATTAATGCTATAATCCCTATGCCAGATTTTAAAACTTACAATATAAGATTAATGACACGATATTGCCGATACTCGGGTGTCATGTGTATAACACAATCCCCAAACTGGGAGAATAGTAAAAAGTGGTTGGTCATGCGTTTGTACGATATGGATTCAAGTAATCAGATTGTATGAATGGATTCAAGTAAATCAGATTTTTTTATGCAAAACTTTTGCTCGAAAACATAGCGGCTTCGATAGTTTATCTCGTGCCATTGAGATATTGTAATCTATGATGGAAATAAGTAAGAAAACAAATGGAAAATGAAAAATAAAATGAATATAAAAATAAATATTAAATAGTATAAAAAAAATCGTAAGATATGTATATAAATAGCTAATAGAAAATAAAATAGAATATAAAAAATATGAAAAAATATTTTTAAATATTACGAAAATAAATAATGAATAAACGAAAACAAAAATTGAATTTAGAATTAGTTCTATTGAGATTGTTCAGTGTAGAGGATTTTTTGCAATTATTTTTTCATTTATGGGAAAAATATTTTCCGTGCGTTTGTTTTGATGATTTGGCTGTAAGGATGGTTGAACCATATGATATTTTTATTTCTCAATCTTTTATTATCAATGTTATTGTTATTTTGTGTGTAGCTCATTTTATGGTATAATCTGCTATTTTTAGGATACGTTTTAGATTTGTTGAAAATATCAATATTGCTAGTCTATGTTCTATAGTTTTGTAAATACGTTTACTCATAATGAGAGGATGATTCGACTTTATATTAATATACATTGGAAGATTCTTAGTTTTGCTATAGGTTTTGCACGTGGTGTTGTTTAAATCGAAAGTTTCGGTAAAGAAATTGTTTTTAATTTAGACATAACGTCTAATTTTAATTCATACATTTTTCTATGAATTTTTCGTTGCATAATCGACCTAACGGGTATTACTTTTAGTAAAACATGATAATCCATCATCTTGATAAATTCCGACATTTTTATTATTGAATTCGTGGTCAATTTTCTATAGTAGGAATATCCCTACGATTTCGCAAGTTTTAGCGCCACAGAAAAAATTCTCTTACTAATGTCAAATTTATTAGAATTTTTAAGATAAAATTGAGTTTTGGTAATAAAGAAAGGGTGTCTACAAATGTTTAATCATTTTGATTTAATCAATATATATATTATATATATATATATATATATATATATATATAACAACTATATTATCAATATATATATGTATATTGTATATATGATAGATAGCTCGAGAGGGACAGAGAGATGAGGGAGTTGAACAACCTTATATATATATATAAAAGTAAAAAGTAAAGTCATCGGGGCGGCCTAATGTCGGTATGAGCCATACAGCGAAGGAGTCTATCCCCTTTTCAATAGCGCTAGACCAAGGAGATTGTTTTTTGCATCTGAGATGGAGCACCACACCTACCATCAGCTCCTTACTTTATCGCACAGATCACTGTGCTACTTATAACGCTGAGTTGGCGAGGACCGGTATTGAACTTAGGAACCTTGTGATTCTCTAGCCGAACGCTCTACCGATTGAAGAAAAAAGTTCTTTTTGTGAATTTCGAAATTGCGTAGCATTTTTCGTTTTTGACTGTATTGGTCTTGTTTATATTTGCAAAGTGCAAATTTTTGAAAAGGCACACATGTACACACAAACACAAACTGACACAGACACTGACACACACACAGACACAGACACAGACACACGTGATCATGTATTTAATAAATTATTTGTTAACTCACCGATTGATCTCTAATCCATGTTAATCTCTTTGATCTTTAATCCTAGTATTGATTTTTTCCATTGATCCATCTAGTGCATTCTCAACCTCTTTTCGATAAGCTTTCATTCTACGATAATTATTTACCTCTTTAGGATTTAAACATAGGAATCATTATTGCCCGATTTTGGCTAAAAATTCCCCCTAACATGCTTTTCTATTAGATCATTTTCTTGATGTTTTTCTACATTTAATATTTGTCCTAAATAGTTGCGTAAAAAATGTATCTCCACTACTCTCTCTCTCTCTCTCTCTCCTCTCTCTCTCTTCTCTCTCTCAATATATATATATATATATAGTATATATATATATATATAATATAAGTGTATTTTAGCAGCATTATTTCTTTTATACAAGTTTGTGAATTGTACCAGACAATTACTGATCTACTAACTC
>CM042161.1:91596701-91604201 GCA_023376005.1 Doryteuthis pealeii
AGAGAGAGATCAACGCCAAATTACAAAAGCATTCTATAATTTCCCTAACGGTCAACATTGTGTTGTTCCATATCTCCTCTGCATGGCTTGATAAAAATTAACCATTAATTCAAATAGTGTAATCTCATTTGTTTAATATAAATTCTATGAAGCCAAAATATCTACGTATTAAATAATAAAACATGTTTTGCGTTTACTTGTTAATTAGTTTATTTACTGCTAGCAATCAAAAACCAAAGTGAATATTCTCCAAGTGTCTTGATTGCTAGGGGCAGTATAAGACAGTAATTTATTTTGTGACGCCATAAAAATGAGATTGGGACTCTTTTGACTTTTGGACCCTCAGGTATTGCCCGATTGCTAAAACCCAGTTCGACCTTTTTATCATAACCGTTTCCATTCAGGCCCTTGCTTATATTTTCAATTTGCTTTTCGTATTTCTTGAAAGAGAATTAGAGTGCCATTCGAAGTGTGAAGAGACAGAGAATTTGCCTGAAGCTATTGTGACACCATTTACAAAAGGTATAAGATTCTTGAACAAACTTTGGGTTGCTGAGACAAAGAACACAAAGAAGAGAAGAAATGATTACTTCATTGTCTGTAAGATAAAAAAAGAGTAATTGTTATTTGAAAATATTTTTGCGGGTAATTGAGGCCGCTTCTTTGTATTTTTAATATGGTCAAAGCAAGGTAATGGCAGATTTATTCTATAACTAACAACGCTAGTGTATACTGCCCGTAGGAAGTGAAAGGGTGTCTTTTTTCACTGTAATCTATCTATATATCTATGAGTGTAAATTAAGGAAATCAATCCGACACTATGTGAAGAAATGTACACAAAATACGGTATGTTAACAGTGGATGAAAGTTTCTTATTAGTCGCGACGGTCGAAGTTCAAAACGTTTCGGTTGCTATTGAAACTTCTTCAGGACATATGAACTCAACTCATTCAAAAACATCCATCATCTTTTTAACACAAAAATATTTTTTTTCTTTTATTGTTTCACATGCCTGAAGAAGGTTTCTATATAAACCTAAAACTTTCGAACGTCGAAATTACGAGTAACAGCAAACTTCCATCCTATTTAACATCCCATGCTCCTTTGTATTTTTAATATGGTCAACACAACGTCATGGTGGTTTTATTCTACTACTGCGCTAGTGTGTACTGTGTGTAGGAAAAGAAAGGTATTTTTCAGTGTAATCTATCTATCTATCTATCTGTCTGTCTAAAGGAGAAATCCTCATGTTGTTTTGGTAAATTTGTACATGAAATCCGTTGAATTCTTCTTAATTCCACTTCCCAGGGAAAATGTAACATGAGCTTGCTCCAGGTTCCAGAGAAGGATTGAGGCTGTGATCGACGCTAATGGCGGTTATATTGAGTGAAACTTATTGACAGTGGGCTAATTTCCGTGCCTGTTGAATTTCTTTACAATCCATTAAATTTTGTATTTACCAAGCACTTTTTCTTTTTCCTTATAGTATTTCAATTAGCAATTACTCTTTTTTATCTTACAGACAATAAAGTAATACTATTATCCTTACGCCTGAGCAAGGCCTAATTTGCGATTCTCTCAACGCTCACTGTACTAAGTTCTGTATAGTAGTGGCATGTTTATCATTGACAGGTTAATTTGGCGTGTTTCGTGTGTGGCGTGCCGGTAGCCCAGGAGATCGTAGGTATACACTGCTGATGAAACCTATTACGGTTGAAACAGCTGTACGGTGTTCCACACGCTGCACGCGTTATTCGTCGAGTTTGCTTGTCATGATTATTTTTCAATAACTATCGTATTCTATACGATATACGCATTGTAATTGCCTTCAAAAATATACTCTACTTATCAATGCTTCAAAAGCAAATGATCAAATACTATTTTATATATACTAGCAGATATATGCACCCTCCGGGTGCAAATATTTTAAGTTTTAATATAATAAATATCATATTAAATTAGAAAGGCTAATGAAACTGAATAAAAATGCAGATAAAATGATTTGGAACAGAGGGGGTATGATTGAAAAATAGAACAACTTTGAAACTAACACTTCCATCATATTCCATTACTCCGTTTTTCATTGGTAATTTTCCTAATTTAACTATTTAGTTAAAATAGGAAGTAAGAATAATATTAGTTATTTCTTCTTGTTAATGGATTTTTTAAAGATTATTGAAGAGATTTTTGCTCATATTCAATAAGATAAAACAAAACAAATTAGAAATCAATAATACTAAGCATATATTTATTAAAAAATCAAATTTTTAAGATCAATATGAAAATTAGCCTTCCCGTTCACACTGTAAACCGCTATTTTTGTTGTATATATAAATTCAATTGCATGTTATTTGTATGTAGATGTGGTCAACAGACTTAATGATGTAAAACAATTTATTAATAATTGAAGTTTAAATTAAAAATAAATCATGGAGAATGTGATGTAAATAACAAAGGGAATTGTGACTTGAATAGTATATATTTCGGTTACAGACATACAAACCCACAATCTCCATTATAATAAGATATATATATATATATATATATATATATATATATATATATATATATATATATATATATATATCATTTCCTTAGTGCACTCAGTGTGGACATATTTTTCCTACAGGAACCAAAGTCTTGGAGATTAGATTGTACGCACTGCTCTTCTGTTCGGTATCCTATTTCTTAAGATTATCCTTATCTGACTTGAATGTCACGTACTTAGTTATTTTTTGTTGGTTGTTCGTTACACGGACAGTGTAGGAGATTTTTGTTCGTACTACGTATTCAATATATGTGAGGATGGTTATTGAGGTTTGGGTTTAGGCCCTGCAGCGATAAATAATCTCTATACTTGTACTCACTCACACACACACACACACATATATATATATCTTATCTTATTATAATGGAGATTGTGTGTTTTTCTGATTGTAACCGAAACTATATTACTATTCCAGTCACAATTCCCTTTGTTATTTAAGTCACATTCTCCATGGTTTGATTTTTATTTAAATCTCGATTATTAATAAAATAGTTTTACATTATTAATGCTGTTGACCATATCTACATACTAATAACATGCAATTATATTTATATATACAACAAAATAACGGTTTACAGTGTGAACAGAAAGGCTAATTTGCATATTGATATTAAAAATGTGATTTTGATAAATATGTGCTGAGTATTATTGATTTCTAATTGTTTTTTTTTTTAATGAATATAAGCAAAATTTTCTTCAATAAATCTGAAATAAAATCCATTAACAAGAAGAAATAACAGTAATTTTATTCTTTACTTCCTCTTTTAACTAAATAGTTAAATTTAAAAAAGATAACAATGAAAGGCGAGAGTGATGGAAGTGTAAGTTTCAGTTGTTCTATTTTATGTTTCAAATCTTTTTATCTGCATTCTTATTTAGTTTCATTAGCCTTTCTAATTTAATACAATATTTTATTACATTAAAACTTAAATACTTGCACCCGGAGGGTGCATATATTTGCTAGTATATATAAAGTAAAAAGTAAAGTCGTCGGGGCGGCCTAAATTCTGTATCAGCCAGTCACCGAGGAAGTCTATCCCCTTTTCAATAGCGCTAAACCAAGGAGATTGTTTTAGCATCTGAGATGGAGCGCCACACCTACCATCAGCTCCTTACTTTACCGCACAGATCCTTGTGCTACTCATACGCTGAGTTGGCGAGGACCAGTATCGAACTAGGAACCTTGTGGTTTCTAGCCGAACGCTCTACCGACTGAGCTAACCCATATAAAAGAAGTAAATGAAAAAGTCTGCTTTTAACAATAAAAAAAAAGTTTTATGAAGCTATAAATATACGACATTTATAAAAGGTTTCTGAACAGAAAGTCATTTGAAGACATTCTTTTTTATATATACTAGCAAATGTATGCACCCTCCGGGTGCAAGTATTTAAGTTTTAATGTAATAAAATATTAGATTAATTTAGAAAGGCTAATGAAACTAAATAAGAATGCAGATAAAAAGATTTGAAACTGAGGGTGTATAATCAAAAAATAGAACAACTGAAACTTACTCTTCCCCACTCCCGTCTTTCATTGCTAAATTTTCCTAATTCAACTATTTAGTTAAAAATAGGAAGTAAAGAATAAGATTACAGTTATTTCTTCTTGTTAACGGATTTCTTTTAAGATTTATCTTAGAGATTTTTGCTAATATTCATTAAGATAAAATCAAACAATTAGAAATCAGTAATACTAAGCACATATTTATTAAAATCAGATTTTTTATATCAATATGCAAATTAGCCTTCCCATTCACACTGTAAACTGCTATTTTGTAGTATATATAAAAACAAGTGTATGTTATTAATATGTAGATATTGTCAACAGTATTAATAATATAAAGCAATTTTATCAATAATTGAGGTTTAAATAAAAATAAAATCCTGTAGAATGTGACGTAAATAACAAAGAGAATTGTGACTTGAATAGTAATATAGTTTCGGTTACAGACAGAAAAGCACACAAACTCCATTATAATAAGGCTAGCAAATATATGCACCCTCTGGGTGCAAGTATTTAAGTTTTAATATAATAAAATATCATATCAAATTAGAAAGGCCAATGAAACTGGATAAAAATGCAGATAACATGATTTGGAACAGAGGGGGTATGATTGAAAAATAGAACAACTTTGAAACTAACTGTTCCATCATTTTCAATTACTCCTATTCCTAATTTAACTATTTAGTTAAAATAGGAAGTAAAGAATAATATTACAGTTATTTCTTTTTGTTAATGGATTTCTTTTCAGATTTATTGAAGAGAATTTTGCTCATATTCAATAAGATAAAACTAAACAATTAGAAATCAATAATATTAAGCACATATTTATTAAAATCAAATTTTTTAAGATCAATATGCAAATTAGCCTTCCCATTCACACTGTAAACCGCTGTTTTGTTGTATATATAAATACAACTGCATGTTATTTGTATGTAGATATGGTCAACAGTGGCTTCGGCCTCTGGACCATTGATATAATTAACGGCGTCGATCCCAGGGGGCCATCCCCCAGGCAACACCTGCCCCCTTGATTTAAAGGGGGAATGGCTGGGTTTATTGCCCAGCGCCTGAGGCGCCCCCTTGAGGGGGAATGCCGACGGGATCGACGCAATTTTTCACCCGCCACCCCATGAGTCTCGGCTTGTGGGTGGTCCCACATAAATAGGGCCTTGTGCCTGACCCGTACAAGTGGGGTACGTGGAAAATATCATGTAGATATGGTCAACAGTCTTAATGATGTAAAACAATTTTATTAATTATTGAGGTTTACATATGAATAAAATCATGGAGAATGTGATGTAAATAACTATGTGAATTGTGACTCGATTAGTAATATAGTTTCGGTTACAGACAGAAAAGCACACAATCTCTATTATAATAAGAGATATATATGTGCGTGTATACTTAAGTGTTTCAAGGCAAGTGGATCGCACTATACAACGATGTTTAAGAGTCTCTTTGTTATGTACGAGACTGGGCTTAGTAGGAGGTGAAAAGGTCGGTAATGCGTTTGATGGCAGGAGTTGAGAAGTCGTTGGCGTGAAGATTTGAGTGGTAGATTCTTTATTCGTTAGTCCCTTTAAAAACTTTAAAAGTCCTCAGTTAGAAATTTGGTTAATTACAGGGGATTTCTATTTACTTGTTAATCTAATTGTAAGTAATTATAATATGTATTATATGAATAGCAAATACGGATGTTGATAACAGCCTTGAAGAAGAAGAAGAAGAAGAAGAAGAAGAAGAAGAGAAGAAGAAGAAGAAGAAGAAGAAGAAGAAGAAGAATTAAATGAGGTATAAAAGAATTGGGAATAAAAAGATGAAAATAGCGAAGGAGAAAAAGGTAAAAATAAATATATGAAGAATATATGAAGAAGAGACTGGGTTGGAGAAAGAAAAAATAGCAAAGACAAAAGAAAGAAATGCTATGAGGAAGGAAAAAGAGAAAAAAGGGAAAATGAAAAAGAGAAAAGGAGAAAAAAGAGATAAAGATAAGGGAAGAAAAGAAAGAAGAGAAAATTAAAAGTGATTCTAACGGTGTTCTAACGCAGGAGGTGTGAAATCGATAGAGTGATGTCGCGGTAAGCTGTTAGAGCTATGTAACATTAGTTTCAAACTAACACGTGAAGTTGTTTGAGGTTCCTCTGCGTTGAATTGAAATCGTATCTCTTTTTATAAGCAACAACTGGATCAAAGTTGATAAGCCGAAAGGAATCATTAAAACTGCATCTAATTGTGAAATTCCAATTCTGCAGCACTGAGGTATCTCTTCATCGCCATTACTCTCAGGTCCACTTTAACCCTATGTGGTAGTACCTATTAGGGTCCCATTTATGGATTAAATAAAAAAATGAGTTTACAAAAATGAGTTAAAAATGATAATATCCAGCAAGAATGAATAAAACAAAATGTAGTATTATTTGGATTATTCGGACTATTATCCTCATCTTCATTGTTATCTGTACATGGTTTCGGTCGATGTGTCCTCCGGCTTTCTTCAGGTAATTTTTGTCGGACTCTGGAACCTTCTCGGACTCGGGAACCATCTCTGTCTCGGGAACCTTTTTTTCGAACTCGGGAACATTCTTGTCGTAATCAGGATCCATAACCATAACCATTTATTCAGTACACGGGGGTATCCTGTTCTCATTCTGCTAACCATAGCTGGGGTACAGACGTTAAGCTGTGTTAATTATTATTCTATGTTACTGCTGTCCCTGACCAGGATTGAACCTGCAGTCTAGAGATAACTGTCACTTTGAACTATTTTAACCTAACTGCTTTGTCCGCTAGGCTATGTGGCATAAAATAACCTAGCCAGGTTTGACATGCCGTAAAATCCAACCAACCATCCAACCAACGTTGATAACTTTGTATTTGGGCGGTAACACTTTTTATTTCTTTTGAAAAGGCTCTATTTTGTGCCTATGTATTTTACGCGTAGGCTACACGAAGCCTTCTTACGTAAGCACCATTTTAGGAGACAATTGCCTCGAACGCCACAGAATGAACTCTCTGTATTATTTGTTAGTACCACAACATATGTACGTTTACTAAATACTGTTTGTTTTAATGCAAAAAAACACGAATTTTATTTCCTTAAAAAGGTAGTAACCTCAGAAATAATCGATTTACCTGCCAATCCTGGCATCAAGAAATGAGATTTTTTTTTGTTTTTTGTTTGTTTCCTTCCTGAAAATATATGTTTGTGTCTTCCAGTTTCGTTTGAACCTGTTTTATTTATTTAACCCTTTGCCTTTCTAAATCGGATAAAGAAAGAAGGAATGTAATATACATGGGAAGTTAAAAAGAAATAAACAATTTTAAGAAATTGACACTCATGATACATAATTTCGTAGAGAAATAGTAAAAAGTAAAATCAGTGGAGTGATATATTGTCGGTATCAGCTAACCAGGGAGTCTATCCCCTTTTAACTTTAAACAATTTTAA
>CM042161.1:91609201-91640484 GCA_023376005.1 Doryteuthis pealeii
GAAGGACAGCTAATCATCAATTCCATTTGTTTGTCCATGCATTACGAGGGGCGTTCAATAAGTAATGCCCCTGACCCACTTCCCATAGGAGTAGAACAACGAAACTTGGCACAATTATTAGTCTTTTTCTACATAGGAACCACCCAGAATTATACATTTCTCCCATTATTTGATGCAGTTGTGGAGACCGTTTTTGTAGAACACCCCAGGTTGGTCCTCCAACCACGGCGTAACTTCAGAAATCAAGGCTGTATCATCTGGGAAACGCGTTCCTTTCAAAAACAACTTCATGGCTGGGAAGAGGTGAAAGTCAGATGGCGCAAGATCAGGGGAGTAGGGGGATGGGGGAGTAGTTCATAGCCGCACGCCTGTGCTTCTGATCTGGCGACACGCGAGTTGTGGACCGGAGCGTTGTCCTGTAGGAGGAGGATGCCTTTGCTGATCTTGCCCGGCCTCTTGATTTTGATTGCTTCTCTTGATTACCTCAAAAGTGAAGCCTAATAGGCTCCTGTAATTGTGGTACCCTTTGCCAGGAAATCTGTCATCACTACTCCGCCCTGGTCCCAGAAGACTGTGAGCATGACCTTGCCAGCAGAGGGTTGTACCGTTACCTTCTATGGAGGAGGTGAGTAAAGGTGCTTCCATTGAATTGACTGGGTTTTGGTCACTGGATCATAATGATGGATCCAGGTTTCATCCTTTGTAATCAGTCTTTTGAAAAATTTTGACTCATCTTCTTGGCACATCTCCAAATTCATCCTCGAGCACTCGACACGTTCTTGCTTCTGGAAAGGTGTGAGCAACCTGGGAATCCATCTAGCAGACACCTTTTGCATATACAAATGGCCATGAATGATAGT
Organism: Doryteuthis pealeii; assembly: GCA_023376005.1. Lineage (NCBI taxonomy): Eukaryota > Metazoa > Mollusca > Cephalopoda > Myopsida > Loliginidae > Doryteuthis > Doryteuthis pealeii. Next base: position 91,610,062 of record CM042161.1, read on the forward strand.
TTTCACAGACCCGGTACTAATCTTGACCTCATGGGCTATTTGGCGAATAGTTATGCGTCGATCTTCCAAAATGGCAGCCTCAACTTGACGGACAGATGCCTCATCAATGGCAGAAGGGGGCGACCCGATCTGGGAGCTGTTTCCACAGAGTTCCGACCATGTTTGAATTCACGATGCCAGCGTTTTACAAGGTCATATGATGGGGCATCATCACCATAAGTTACTTTCATTTCATCAAAAGTCTCCCGTGGTGTTGCGTCCTTTCAAATACAAAAACCGGATCACTGCTCGACACTCAACATGCTCCATTTCACACTTGACTCAGTTCAAACACCTGTAAATCAGAAACCACAATTAGTTCAGAGCTATACTTTGCCGCTTAATCTATAGAGATATGAATAATTGCATATAAAACAACTGGAAGTGTGTCAGGGGCATTACTTATTGAACGCCTCTCGTACATATTTTTCCTAAATATTTGGTTTTCTAAAATATTTTCCTTTACATGGATTGGAAAATGAGTTTAATATAGACTGAAGTGACAATTGGATAAAAGTGATATTCAATGATGAATTAAGAATCTACAAATAAAACATATCTATATATTAATGCTCATGTTCCTAAACTGTACGACCGTTATCATCTTTCAATATCCTCTGGTTAAAAATGAGACTCTCCAAATCGTCCAAAAGGAAATGCAAAAATGTAAATCCTAATTATATGGTGTTGCTTATCCGCCGAATTTTAATTTCTTATGAATATCGTCACCTCGGCTAAATAATGTATCATTTCCGTTTTAATTATAAACAAAGAAAGGGAAGAAAAGGTGCATGCTACACAGAAAAATATAATAAGAAAGAAAGAAAGAGAGTAGGGAAAATATAGAGAGAGCTGGTGAGCGCGTGGAAGCGATAACACTAATCTGTTTCAATCGAACATAATGAAAAGATGAAAAGAACGACAGAAAGAAAGAAGAATGAGAGATAGAAAGAGTTTTATTATTATTACTTGTCGTCCATCGTATCTGATGATGACACAACGCGAATCCTTTTCCTCCCATTTATTCGGTCTCTGCTTGCGTTTTGCCAACTGCCTATGGGGAAGTTCAAGTCCTTCAGGTTTCTCTTGATGTTATCTTTGTACTTGAGCTTTGGCCTACCGATTCCACGTGATCCCTTTCTCAGTTGAGAGTACAGAATTTGCTTTGGCAATCTGTCATCTCAAAGTCTGTTTGAGTGGCCAGCCCTTCTCAGGTTGCGTTAGACAAGTATTTCGAGCATGCCAAGGAGTTCTCTTCAGGATGGCCCTGTTTGAAATATGCTGCCGCCACTTGACATTTAATATACTGCGCAAGTGACGCATGTAGTAAACATGTAGTTTATGGGCATCCGCTTTGTATATCGTCCAGGCTTCCGCACCGTACAAGAGGGTTGAGAGAACTATGCAACGGTATACTGCACATTTAGTTTTCAAGGAGATGTCTCTGTTGTTAAATCAAGATTATTATACTTTCTACAAATTGAACTATAGCAATAGCTCTTAAGTAAACATTTCAAATATTGTAATAATCAAATTATCATACTGTGGTATATCCACAGGTCCTGCTAGTCAAGATGATTACCTGGAGGGTAATTTTCACCTTTAGTTGGCTAAATTCCTAGCAAATAAAACAATTAGAGTAACCTCCCTTGACTTTCAGTTTGAAACAAACCAGTAGTTATTTTGAAAGTCTCTGTGCGAAATAAACAAACCTTAGAAACTTTTCGAAAACAATACAATTGCATGCTTTAACACAAAAATATTATAAAATGTGTTCTTAATGACAACGAAGTTCATTTAAGATAATTTTATGCTAGGAATTTAGCCAACTGACTTTCACTTTGAAACAAGCCGGTAGCCATTTTGAAAGTGTCCGTGCGAAATACACAAATCTTAGAAACTTTACAAAAACTGCATGTTTTAACACAAAAATATCATAAAATGTGTTCTTAATAACAATTAAGTTAATTTTAGATAATGCGCACGCACAATTTTATGCTAGGAATTTAGCCAACTAAAAGTGGAAATTACCGACTGAAGAATAGAATTACATTTCCCAAGTCATTCATGATATGAGTTGCATGTCATTTAAGAAATGCAAATTTCTCCAAGAGCACACGTGACAAAAGAGCACACGTGACTAAACAAACATCAGTTTTTGGGCAACTCGCTATTGTGTACACGTTTTCTTCGTGAGCATGGATAAAAAAGCGTAATAGTCAACTCAATTATAAAATTAATTATTTATTATTTTTTTACATTTTACTTTTCGATTTTCGGTACTTATTTTCTCATAGAAAAGCCACCGTAATTTTTTTTTTTTGTTTCTATTCATAACTTCGGTCTTTTATCTCATTATTTATACGGTAATTAGTACAGAAAATGAAAAACTCGCAAAAACGTTAAGCCCCCAACATAAGGGGGGTGGGTTCAAAATTAAGTGACCTGAAAAAAATTGAGAAAGTTTTGAGAGCTTTCATTGTGACTTGACTATGATATTATTGTTGGAAATCATTATTAAAGAAACGAAAAAAAAATCTGATCATAAACTGGAGGATCTATTTGCTATATCAACTTCGTTATAAACTGATCCCCCATTATTTGGCTATTCTCTCTTTTTGTTTTCATTTTTTAAGCAATTTTTTTTTAAAGCAATTGAGCAAAATATTATTGTTGGTTCTTTGTTTTGTTTTACACCATATCAACTCTTTTCAGGTCATTTCATGTTGAATCAAGTCAATTTGATAAACAAAAGACTCAGTTTGTTTACAGTACCTGTTATTGCTTAAGTAGTCAACCGATTAAGCATTGAACAGGCTGCTGTGATATTGTTGCAGATTTTAGTGATTGAAATTTGTCGCCGGACGTGAAGACAATTACGTTAAATTGATTAACTGGGTCAATTTCTCAACTCAACCTTCATGGGGGATTTAATGTGAAAGCCATAATTGTATCTAATTCCTAGCTGGGGAAGATGAGGAGTGTATACCTTTCCCAAGGGTATTAGTCCTTTAGTGAACGTAATGGAGTTTGAATTCGCTTATTAAAATGTCGCTGTATAGTACGTTGGTATCTATGCCATGGGGGCTCCTCTCTTTGATAGATAAATAAATAGATAGATAGATAAATAGATATGAAATGTAGACAAACACGGGATGTTAAACTGGATGGATATTTACTGTTACTCGTAATGTCGACGTTCGAAAGTTTAGGTTTATATAGAAACCTTCTTCAGGGCATTGTGAAACAAATAAAAGAAAAAAGATTTTTGTTGTCAAAAAGATGATGGATGTTTTGAATGAGTTGAGTTTCATATTGTCCTGAAGAAGGTTTCAATATCAACCGAAACGTTTGAACCTCGACGTCGTGACTAATAAGAAACTTCCATCCAGTGTAACATACCGTATTTGTGTACATTTCTTCACATAGTGTCGGATTGATTTCCTTATTTCACACTCATAGATATATAGATAGATTACAGTGAAAAAAGACACCCTTTCCCTTCCTACGGGCAGTATACACTAGCGTTGTAGCAGAATAAAAACTGCCATTACCTTGCTTTGACCATTGGCGAGTGGAACACGGTACAGCTGTTTCAACCTTAATAGGTTTCATCAGCAGTGTATACCTACGATCTCCCCCCGACAGAGACCGAACCGGAGAACCCAGCACGCAGAGTCAGAAACTCTACCCCTGGGCTACCGGCACGCCACACACGAAACACGCCAAATTAACCTGTCAATGATAAACATGCCACTACTATACAGAACTTAGTACAGTGAGCGTTGAGAGAATCGCAAATTAGGCCTTGCTCAGACGTAAGGATAATAGTATTACTTCATTGTCTGTAAGATAAAAAGAGTAGTTGCTAATTACTATAAGGAAAAAGAAAAAGTGCTTGGTAAATACAAAATTTAATGGATTGTAAAGAAATTCAACAGGCACGGAAATTACCCCACTGTCAATAAGTTTCACTCAAATTAACCGCCATTAGCGTCGATCACAGCCTCAATCCTTCTCTTGAACCTGGAGTAAGCTCATGTTACATTTTCCCTGGGAAGTGGAATTAAGAAGAATTCAACGGATTTCATGTACAAATTTACCCAAAACAACATTGAGGACTTCTCCTTTAGATAGATAGAAAGATATATAGATAGTTACAGTGAAAAAAAGACACCCTTTCTCTTCTACGGACAGTATAGACTTAGCGTTGTAGTAGAATATAAAACTGCCATTACCTTGCTTTTGACCATATTAAAAATACAAAGAAGCGGCTCAATTACCCGAAAAATATTTCAAATAACAATTACTCTTTTTTATCTTACAGACAATGAAGTAATCATTTCTTCTCTTCTTTGTGTTCTTTGTCTCAGCAACCCAAGTTTGTTCAAGACTTTTGTAAATGGTGTCACAATAGCTTCAGGCAAATTCTCTGTCTCTTCACACTTCGAATGGCACTCTAATTCTCTTTTCAAGAAATACGAAAAGCAAATTGAAAATATAAGCAAGGGTTGAATGGAAACTTTTATGATAAAAGGGTCGGACTGAGTGGGTTTAGCAATCGGGCAATACCTGAGGGCCGAAATGCCTAAGAGGCCCAATTCGTAAACATCTTATATTTAAAGGGCCCCAAACAAATAACTGTATTACACTGCCTAGAAAAACGTATGGAATCAATACACTGGGAGAATATTTACTCAGGTTTTATATAAACAGTAAATGAACTAATAACAGATAAGACACAAAACATTTTATTTAATAGCTATAGACTCTGGCTTCATGAAATATACCTTTATATAACTAGGAATTTCACATTGTTTTTTTTATTTAGCAGTAAATAAACTGATAACATAAGACACAAAACGTTTTTATTGAATAGCTATACATTCTGGCTTCATGAAATATACCTTATATAAACTAGGATATTCACCTTGTTTTTTTTATTTAGTAAATAAACTAATAACAGATATTTAATAGCTATACATTCTAGCTTCATGAAATATACTTGAATAAAATAGAATATTCACTTTGTTTTTTTTATTTAGCAGTAAATAAACTAATAACAGATAAGACTCAAAACATGTTTTTATTTAACAGATTTACATTCTGTCTTCATCAAGTATGTATTAAGGAAATGAGATTGTATTTTTTTAAATTAATGGTATAATTTTTTCCAAGCCAAGCAGAGAAAGATATTATGAAATAACATATAAATTTCATATCCTTTTTGATATATTATATTTGATATGAATTATATTTATATTATATTTTATTTATAATTATAATTTATAATTTTTGATATAAATTATACTTATATAGTTGTGGCAAGAAATATGGAATGATTTTGTAACTTGTATTCGTAAACCAATACCAGCAGAAGCTTAGATATACAAATTGGTCACCAGTTAAAATATAGGTTGATTGGTATGATTTTACGGTAAGTCAACACTTGGGTGATTTTATACCGTAAACAGTTTTCTTTTATTCATTCTTATTGGGTATACAACATTTTAAAAACTCATTTTTAAACACATCTTTTATCTATTTAACCAATAGATGGGGTCATAACAAATACTACTATTCCGGATCAGAGTGAACCTGCGGATAATGGCACACATCCCGGAGCTCCAAAATTGGACGCTCACCACGAGATGCAGTTTAGTGTCATACCCAGGATATTAAAACCCTCAGCCACCGCCTTCTAGCTCATAGATGATAAAAATGTTAAAGTCATAGGAAATGGACTCGTCGCTCCGAGTTCAAATCCTGGACGTGGTAATTGCATTTCCCTTAGCGCTAATACCCTTGGGAAAGGTTTGAATCCTACTCTCCCTCCAGCTATGGATAAATAGTAGGGCAGACTGGACTCTTTAACCTTGGTTAGGCAACCGATCTAGGAGAAGGAAAAACTCTGAATTCAAACCTGTTAAACTCCGCTTAAGAAATTGACATATATATTATATATATGATATTATATTTATATATATATATTATATAATATATATATATATTATATATAATATATATACTCGTGCGGAGGGGTTGGTAAATATATATATGATAAAAATTGCACTTTTTTTTTCATGAGAGAAATATGGTCGGGACAATCATATAGGCTCTCCAGCTTGAGATGACCAGCCGATTGATCGGAGGGGGACTTTCCGTCTAGCCTAAATAAGAGTCAAAGTGGAGTGTTGCATGTCATGGATAATTTAGCCACCAAGATTCTGTCCTTAAGTATCATGGGTCGCCACTCACGGCCAAGAAGTGGCCACATTAGGGAGGTTTTCTTTTACTCCTCTGCAGAGGTATAGTCTGAGTATTCTACAGCAGCAACCGACAGGGCTTATAGAATGTTTAAATTATTATTACATAATAAAATACATAGTTATTTATAGATGATATGATTAAATAACATTTTCTGAAATTTGAATATAATTTTTGATATATTAATTTGATATAAATTTCATATCATTTTTGATATATTATATTTGATATGAATTCTTATTTATATTATATTTTTATTTATAATTATAACTTATAATTTTGATATACATTAATATTTATATAGTTATAATTTATATAATTATATATATTTATATAATTTATATAATTATGTATATATGTATAATTTACATATATATATATATACATATATATATATAATTTATTTATATTTATATATATATATTTATATAATAATATATAATTTAATATATATTTATATCTAAATAATTTATAATAAATTTAAAATTATATATATAAATTTTATTTATGAATATAAATAATTTAATATTCATGTTATAATTTTAATTTATATCATAATACATTTTTTATATTATGTATATTATATTTATATATGATATGCATTTGATAATTTTTTATATATTAATTTGATATTAATTTGCCAATAATTTTTGAGTTTAGAAATGAAAGACTGCGTTAGACATTTCAAAATTTCAAAAGAAAATATGACCTACTACAGAAAATAACCCTACTCTATATTTCGTTGGGAAATATATGAAAAATAATATAAAATTAATCGAAACTAATTTAAAAACAATAAAAACGTACGTCCTGTGTTATGAACGGATTCCTAAAATGGGTAAAGGGTTATAGCAGTTTATTTTTCACCGTTCCACTACCGCCCTGTCGGCTGGGGCGTTAGAATGCACTGACTGCACCTCTGCAGAGGGGAGGACTCCCCCAATGGGGCCACCTGTTGGTCGTGGGTGGCGACCCGTGATGTTTAAGGATAGAAGCCAGGTGGATGAGCAGTTCATGACTTGCAATACTCCACTTTGGCCCTTTCTTGGGCTAGACGGGCGGTCGGAGAGGCCCCTCCGATCAATCGGCTGGTCACGTCAAGCCTTAGCACCTATATGATTGCCCCAACCCTATTGCGCTTATGGCAAGCCCCACCCCCTTTTTTATCATATGGGTGCTAGAAGGTGGTGGCTGTGGGTCTACATGTCCTGGGAATGATATTAAACTCTATCTGATGGTGAGGTTCCAGTTTTGGAGGTTTGGGGAATGTGGAGCACCCCTTCATTACCATTGCTCCCTGGTCCACTCTGACCCGGAGTGGTAGTACCTGTTAGGGTCCCATCTATGGGGTTAAATAGAAAAATGTATTTATAAAAAAATTGTATTATCCATTAAGAATTGATTTATTTCAAAACTTTATCGGCATTAAATGACCCACTGAGGTTGATATGCCCTAAAAACAAACAAACAAACCAAAACCGTTCCACTAAAATTGTTAGCAGAATATAAAATAATAAAAAAAATCCGTATAATAAAAAACAGAATTACGGTGGAGAAAAAGTATAATTCAAGGAATTCATTTGATTAACAAATAAAAACTTGTGGCATTGCATAATATATCCGTTATACCGTAGAATTCACAAGTATGGCACAAGGCCGAAAAGAAAAAAATACAAAGTACAAAATATAGTTGTGATGATTTACTTTGCTTTCTTCAGAAATGTGATATCAGAATGTTAATTTAATACCCCTCCGAATATGGGTGGTATATTCACTAGTAAAATAGTACTCAATAACATGAATATAGCATTTATATCTAAGTTAAGGTAGCGTAGATATGGAGTCAACGGTACCTGGTTACTGACAGTTTCTCGCCTATACGATCTTCAGACAAGACTTTTAGGCCTTTATTTCGGCATTCATCAGATCGAGTTAATTATACAAACAAAAATATTCATAAAAAAATAAACATAATTAAACTGGTCAGTTTTTAGCGGCAGCTACAGATAGAACCTAACAGCTGCTACCACTCCGGTTTAGAGTGAACCTGAGAGTAATGGCAATGAAGGGATACTCACTGATCACCAGATCCCTAGAACTGAAGGATTTAGGCAGATTTAGTTTCGTCTTACCCCCAGGACCTCTGCTTTTGATGGTATCCGAGTGTGGTATAATGGTTAGCAAGCTTGTCTCTCAGATCAATTACTATTGAATAGCGAGTTCGATCCTCGATGAAAGCCAATACTTGCGATCTTGTGTCACATCTTACACATGGCAAATACTTTAGATCAATACGGGCGTTTCATTGTGGTATGATGGTTAGCAAGCTTGTCTCTCAGATCAATTACTATTGAGAATAGCGAGTTCGATCCTCGCGCGATGTAAGCCCAATACTTGCGACTTTGTGTCATATTGAGTGGACTGATACCTACCTGAACACCTCACTTTCTTTGAAGGTTGGGTTTTACTGCTTTGCGGGAGATATAGTCTGCGTTTTCTCAGCCTACCGACAAGGTTAAAATAGAATCGTCTATGACCGTTCGAATTCCAGTTGAGGCAGCTTACGTTCACTTCACACTGATGCTGACCGGGGCAAAAGACAGATCTCATCTTCTTCCCAGTCTGATAAAATAGTAAGGTTTTTCACGTCTTGGAGCTCGAAAAGCAAAATTCTCCTTCTTTACTTTTCAATGATTCTAGGAATTTTAATCAGTTTTAACTAGATTTAATTCGGAAGAATTTCAGATAACTAAGTTAAATCGGATACCTCAGCTCAAAATCCTTACCACCCTTTTAGTGGGGCTTAGATGACTCTGAATGTATTTCATCTATAGGAGTAAGCGCCCACCCAAAAGAATATAATTGAATATTATATTGAATTAGGAAAATAAATTCTTTACTTATTTTTTATTTTATTCTAATTGATTTCAATATGAAATTATACATATGATTGTTTTAGATACGTCTGAGAATAAAACAATAAAATCAATAGCACCTAGTAATTATTTAGTAAACCCGGTTTTGTTAAAACCGGTATGCAAATTATTCTCACCATATACTATGTAAACATTTATCTATTGCCTAGGATCTGATGTTGAGGCTCTAGTTCGAGAGACATTGGGAGTATGGAGTAACTCTTCATATATATTACTCCCAGGTTCACTTAAAGTGGTATTACCTGTTAGGGTCCCATTCATGGATCAAATAGATTTGTTTAAAAATTATTCACATTGATAAGACCGCGTGAAAAAAATAACATTTAAACAACTACACAAAGATGTAAAAAAAGGACAATGAATGCAATTACCCTTACCACGAGGCATGAAATACCTTAGACAGGTTGATATGCCTCAATCCATTATAGAAACCATGATTATTAAAACAAATTAAGACATATGTATCTATGTGCTCGTGGTTTCCTACGGCCGAGGCATAAAATAACTCTAGAGGGTTTTGCCTGCCCTTAAAATCAATTAATCAATGCAATCAAAGTGTTTGTTTGCCTCTACTCTCGAGGGTAATGACAAAGTGTGATTGTTCAAATATTCATTATTGTTAAACTGATTTCGGTATAAAATAACCCAGCACAGATTGACATGCCGTAAAGGGAATCAACCAACCATAGCCATTATATTTATTTTACCTAATAGAACACGAAAACAAAAGTGCATAGCTACACAAAACAAAACAAAATATAAAGAAAAAAAAAGGTCCAATTTCAAAATGGACGAACGTAGATAAATTCCAAATCAGAAACGTAAAAAAAAAAAAGAAGAAAAGTAAAATGAAATAGAGAAGAGAAAAGATAGAAAAATTGAATCAGTACCAGCGAGAGAACACGGGACATAAGACATCCCAATGGAAACAGCTCGACGAATATACAATCTATATTGACAATTACTAGAAACTCGCTACAAGCGTGAAAACTGTTTATAATAAACTAAATCCATTTTATTAAGAATACTGTAATAACAACCCTATTTCATTTTGAATACTATAAAATACAAAATAAAATAAAAGCATAAACACAAGAATCTCTCTCTCTCTCTCTCTCTCTTTCTCTCTTCTCTCTCTCTCTCTCTCTCTTCTCCATAATATAATATATATATATATATATATATATATATATATATATATATATAAACCGCAGTTACCATTAAATCCACCAAGCAAATAAGTATACAATCTTATTTACTTCGGGATTTTCTTCACTAAAATCGATTATAAAGTGCTGAATATAAAGATCTAGATATACGATTAAAATCGAATGATTTAAAATATACCGACTCAAGTTTCTCGCAATAACACGAATCTTCGCTATTCTGAGAAACTTGACACAGTATATTTTAAACCATTCGATTCTAATCGTATATATATATATATATATATATATATATATATATATATATATATATATATATGAAAATGCATATTCTGTTTTATATATACATATTTGCATCAAACTCTTTTCTTTGTGGACTATAATGCTTCTGATTTAATAAAATAAAATAAATTTATTCTATTTTATTTTCAAAATAGAATATACATTTTCAAAATTTAAAATTTCATTTTTTAAAAATTCCGGCTATAAAATTGAACGTTTCGTCTGCACCACTTTCGTCTTAAAACGGTCCACTCATACCGTCTCTCAATCATACACACCTCGCTCTTGATGAGACCACTTCAATAAAGGGTCGAACCAGATTTCTGTCAGCAAATTTTAACATCATATCTTTGTTTTTTCTAGAATATTTATTTCACACTGTCGGATTCACTTCCATTCATTTTTCATATATATATATATATATATATATCAACCCCAGTCTCTCTATCATACACATTTATTTCATACTGTCGGATTCACTTCCATTCAATTTTCATACTGTCCTTTTGAAAAAACAAAAATACCTGCATTTCTACATCTTCTGCGGTGAATATCGTGGTCTGCGGTGCTGGGATTTTTACCTTTTTGATACTTTCTTATACATTTTTATACATATATATATATATATATTATATATATCTTATTATAATGGAGATTGTGTGTTTTCTTCTGTAACCGAAACATATTACTACTCATGTCACAATTTCCTTAGTTATTAACGACACATTCTCCATGATTCTATTTCTATTTAAGCCTCAATTAATAATAAAACTGTTTGACATTATTAATACTGTTGGCCTTACCTAAATACTAATAATATGCAATTGTATTTATATATACAACAAAATACCAGTTTTCAGAGTAAACGTAAAGTAATTTGCATATTGATATAAAAAAACTGATTTTAATAAAAATGTGCTTGGTATCATTGATTTCTAATTGTTTGGTTTTATCTTAATGAATATGAGTAAAAATCTCTTCAATAAATCCTAAAAGAATTCATTAACAAGAAGAAAAACTGTAAATTTATTCTTTACTTCCTATTTTAACTAAATAGTTAAACTAGTAAAATTTAGCATTGAAAAACGGAAGTGATGAAAGAGTAAGTTTCAGTTGTTCTATTTTCCGATTATACCCCCTCCGTTTCAAATCTTTTTATCTGAATTCTTAATTAGTTTTTCATTAGCCTTTCTAATTTAATATAATATTTTATTACATTAAAACTTAAATACTTGCCACTGGAGGGTGCATATATTTGCTAGTATATATATATATATTTATATATATATATATATATATATATATTATATATAATTTGGGATAAAAGGCCTTAAATACCATGGGTATCGTGGTTATGGGACCATTTCCACTCGCGAGTATGCTCACGAGCTTCTTCAGACCACTGATATATTTTATTTATAAATAAAATATATCAGTGGTCTGAAGAAGCTCATGAGCATACTCGCGAGTGGAAATGGTCCATAACCACGATACCCATGGTATTTAAGGCCTTTATTCCAAATAACTTTGCTCTGTTTACAATAATTAAACATTGAGCTCTCATACGGAACCTGAACTCTACAACAAAACTACTGGTAGAGAATTAGGACCCACCTAGAATCACCTTGTACAAGAAACTTGGTACCGCACCAAAGTATATATATATTATATATATATATATATATATATATATATAATATATATATATATATATTGCAATAGTGTATGATTATCACTATCTCAATTGAATGAGTTAGTGTTGGGCTAAAATCTGATGGTATTACTAGAGGAGTGATAGAGCTTTAATATATAACAATAAATAAATGTATATGAGTTTGAGTATATATATTTATTGCATGGAAGTGATTATTTAACCTGGTCTTCATCCCTTTCATTGGAAATGGGTAACAAGCTGTGACTTTCTATCTCTTGATATGTCTATTTGTTTGAAGTTTCTGTATTTTGAGATTCTTTTGAATTGTTCTTCTTTGTTGTATTCGCTGTTATTAAATGCTGTTTGTTTTTCTTACAGTTTCACGGTGTTTGTTAAATAAAATTAATTACATCAGTAAGAATTGTCATGCCTTCACATCTCTCAGACCGAGGCAGCCGTTATATGGCGAAAAGCTTGTTGCCTCATTCCGACCCGCCTGGCAGCGCTAATCTAACTAAAGGTCCCCTTTCCACTTTTGTTAGGGTTCCTAGACCGCAGAAACTAGTGCTCTGCACCAAATGATGTTAACTCTTTAAACACCCTAAATTTAATACTCTTGGTGGTAGTTAATTTATACAAACATAAATATTCATACAAAAATTAATTAAACTGGTCAGTTTTTAGCGGCAGCTACACTATCTATGGAGGAAATAGATATGTTTTAAAATTATCAGTATTGGTATTATCTGCGTTATTCGGACTATTGTCTCCATCTTCATTGTTATTTGTACAACGTTTCGGCCGATATACCTCCGGCCTTCTTCAGGTATTTTTGTCGGACTCGGGAACCTTCTCGGACTCGGGAACCTTCTGTTCGAACTCGGGAACCTTCTTTCGTATCAGGGAACTTTGAACCTAACCCTTTATTTAGTCCACGGGGTATTCTATTCTTATTCTCATTCCGCTAACCATAGCTGGGGTAGGAGTTGTTTAATCATTTTTCTAACTGCTTTCACTCAGGATTGAAATCTGGTACCAGAGATAACTGTCACTTAGAACTGTTTTAACCTAACTGCCTAATCCACTCGGCCATGTGTCCAATTGGACAATTGAGTGTGAATTTTGGGAAACATATAAACCTAATGTCTTGATTTAGCTAGAATATCTACCTATTTTACTTATGTATGATTTTTTACCTAGACTCATATTGTGTTTTTTTTTCCTTTATCTGATCTGGCCTTCTTGATCAGTATTGAATCAGAATAGTTGATGCCCTATTATTTGTAAATATTGATATTAAGAATAGTTGCTTGAAGTTATAATTGTTAAATAGTGGAGGTGGTGGTGGGGTAATGGTTATCGTCGTAGGAAATGGACTCGACAAGTTTTGTTTGCATTTCACATAGCGCCAATAGTCTTAGGAAAGGTATGAATCTAAATATTCTTCCTCCAGCTATGGGTAAATAGTAGGACAGCTCTGTAACCTTGGTATGGCAACCTATCTAAGAGAAGGAAAATCTCATAATTCGAACCTGTTTAAATTGATCTTGCGTTATCCTGCTCGTAAGGAGGGGTTAGATAAATACATTATATATTACTAAGGATTATTATTGATTACTTGAAACCATATAACTCAGTGCAAACCAATGACTATTAAATATATTGTCTCGAAACAACATAACTAGCAAAAGGAAATGCGCCCCCTGGGCACAAGTATGTTAGTTTTAATATAATTGAATATTATATTGAATTAGAAAGACTAATGAAATTAGATTCTTTACTTATTTATTACTTTATTCTAATTGATTTCAATATGAAATTATACATAGGATTGTTTTAAACACGTTTGAGAATAAACAATGAAATTAGAAATCAACACACCTAGTAATTTTTACTAAACCCGGTTTTGTTAAAACCGGTATGCAAATTATTCACACCATATACTATGTAAACATTTATCTCTTGTTCATATATAACACACATTGCACGATTTTAAACACATTCATAATATGGGCTGTTTTGAGGCAAGTCATCTCAGCAGATTTTGATAGAACACTTGTTAATAAATAAGATGCTAATTAATGACTATTTGATTACTATTGAGAATATAATGTAAACAACTAAGGGAATAGTGTCGTTGGTGGGGACGTACTTTTGGTTACAGATAGTCTGACACATAATCTTATTATAATAAGATTAGATTGGAATACTTGGAATACTATGCAATTGTGTGAAAATTATTTACATTAGGAATACTTAATATTATATAGCAGTGTGCAAAAAATTCTCTTTAATAAATAACTATACAATAAATGTGAAAAGGAACGTAAAATAATCGCGATTCCCTAATAAATTATTTATATTAGGAATACTTAATATTATATACCAGTGTGCAAAAATTCTTTTAATAAATAACTATACAATAAATGTGAAAAGGAACGTAAAATAAATCGCGATTCCCTAATAAATTATTTATATTAGGAATACTTAATATTATATACCAGTGTGCAAAAAATTCTCTTTAATAAATAACTATACAATAAATGTGAAAAGAAACGTAAAATAATCGCGATTCCCTAATCGGTATAAACCAACTGACTAACTAAAGCAGGAGTCATCAAACTCCGGCCTGCGAACCGGATCCGGCCCGCAAAGGCATTTTATCAGGCCCACGACGTTACTTGAATTTGTTTGTTTCCGTTCTTTGATAATTTCTTTGAAAATAAATATGTTGGTTAAATTTATTTTGGGGCATCTTACACCAGTCATCCATGAATATAAGATGGAAAGGACCATATGACCTTTAGGCACCCCTCCACGATCTCGACTCACAAGGACACTTTTTCTCTTTTACACCGTCAAATCCAGTTGTTTGTTAGGGGTTAGGATTAGGGGTTAGGGTTAGGAGTTAGTTTTATAATTTTAAAAAAACTCTAATTATCGTCTGTTAACAATTAACCGGATTTGACGGTGTAAATGGAAAAAATGTCCCACGAATCGAGATCGCAAAAGGGGTGTCTAAAGGTCATATCGTCCGATAGAAAGATAAATTTGTTTTACATTTTTTTCTCAGCAACATTCGTTCTGGCTAGCAAGTATTGAACACAAATAATAATGTGGCCTTGAGCTCGTTTATTTTTTTAATTATCCGATTATTTGAAGTGAGCACATACGTGCACTCACTCCAACAAACTTTTATTTATTCGGAAATGAGGTACAGCGATGTGCACACAACTCGGCATGTAGCCGGAAGTTTGGTTTGGGGGAGAGGTGATAAAACTGGTCATATCACTACAACACGGATTATCTAGCTAGACTACTCACCGTCCGATCATTCAAAAATAAAAATAAAATTCTTGCATCTCTCCTTGCGCAGCTCCCTTCACAAAAATACCTCATTCGCTCTATGCCTGTATCCTACTTAAAAATTTCCCAATATTGATGATTGGCGATGGAGGGTGTGGGAAAAAATTGAAAATAAAAACCCCAAGAACATTTTTTTAATTATCCGACCACCGTGAAAAAAGTATATTGATCCTGAACTAAACAAACAATTCATTATATCACTTTAAATTCTTTAAATTATATTAATTAAATATATTTAACAAATATTAACATAATAAAATATATAACTATAATTTAATATATAATTATACATTAAATATATTATAAACAAAATATTTACGAAAAATATAAATGAATTATCTTACGATAATATTAATGAAATATATTGATATAATTCAAATTAAATTAATTAATTTAATTCGTTTCTGGTAGCAAGTACTGAACACAATAATAATGTGGCCTGAGCTCGTTATTTTTTAAATTATCCGCCCACCGTGAAAAAAGTTAGTGATCCCTGAACTAAACAAACAATTTATATATTCACTGCGTTGATAAGAATGTACAGTTCCCGTTCAGGATTGAACTCACTAATCGTGTTAATCGCTTGCAAGCAGATCCCTAAATATGCAATGTGCGTGAAAACTGTTCTCCAATGTTCCTACTTTCAATTGATATGGAAGCCAGTTGTTGCACTTCTTCGCTTTGTCGCAATCAATCATACCATTTCTTGTATTCAAACCCGCGTTGTCATTCATGACAATTCGAAAATCTGAATGAAAACAAAGACTTGCAAAGAACAGCCATGAATGACAACGCGGTTGAATACAAGAATGGTATTGATTGATTGCGACAAAGGAAGAAAGTTGCAACAACTGGCTTCCATATCAATTGAAAAGTAGGACATGGAGAACAGTTTTCACGCACATTGACATATATAGGGATCTTGCTTTGCAAGCGATAACACGATAGTGAGTTCAATCCTAACGGGAACTGTACATTCTTATCAACGCAGTGAATATAATAAATGTTTGTTTAGTTCAGGGATCACTAAACTTTTTTCACGGTGGGCCGGATAATTTAAAAATAATCGAGCTCAGGCCACATATTATTGTGTTCAATCTTGCTAGCCAGAACGAATTAAATTAATTAATTTAATTTGAATTAATCAAATATATTCATTAATATATCGTAAAGAATCATTATATCTAATATTTTGTATAATATATTTAATTGTATAATATATATTAAATATAGTTATATATTAATATGTTTTAATATTTGTATAATATATTTAATTAATATAATTTAAAGAATAAAAGTGATATAATGAATTGTTTGTTTAGTTCAGGGATCAATAATACTTTTTTCAACGGTGGGGTCGGATAATTAAAAAAATGTTTCTTGGGTTTTTATTTTTCAATTTTTTCCACCCACACCTCCATCGCAATCATCAATATTGGGAAATTTTTAAGTAGATACATGCATAGAGCGAATGAGGTATTTTGTGGAAGGGAGCTGCGCAAGGAGAGAATGCAAGAATTTTTTTTATTTTTGAATGAATCGGACGGTGAGTGAGTCTAGCTAGATAGATCCGTGTAGTGATATGACCAGTTTTATCACCTCTCCCCCCAAACCAAACTTCCGGCTACAGCCGAGTTGTGTGCACATGCGCTGTACCTCATTTCCGAATAAATAAAAAGTTGTTTGGAGTGAGTGCACGTATGTGCTCACTTCAAATAATCGGATAATTAAAAAAAAATAACGAGCTCAGGCCACATTATTATTGTGTTCAATACTTGCTAGCCAGAACGAATGTTCTGAGAAAAAAATGTAAAACAAAATTTATCTTTCTATCGGACGATATGACCTTTAGACACCCCTTTTGCGATCTCGATTCGTGGGGACATTTTTTCATTTACACCGTCTAAATCCGGTTTAATTGTTAACAGACGATAATTAGAGTTTTTTTTAAATTATAAAAACTAACTCCTACCCTAACCCCTAATCCTACCCCTAACAAACAACTGTATTTCTGCGGTGTAAAAGAGAAAAGTGTCCTTGTGAGTCGAGATCGTGGAAGGGTGCCTAAAGGTCTAATGGTCCTTTCCATCTTATATTCATGGATGACTGGTGTAGATGCCCAAAATAAATTTAACCCAACATTTATTTTCAAAGAAATTATCAAAGAACGAAACAAACAAATTCAAGTAAACGTCGGTGGGCCTGATAAAATGCCTTGCGGGCCGGATCCGGTTCGCAGGCCGGAGTTTTGATGATCTGCTTGTAGTTAGTCAGTTGGTTTTATACGATTAGGGAATCGCGAATTATTTACGTTCCTTTTCACATTTTTGTATAGTTATTATTAAAGAGAATTTTTTGCACACTGGTATATAAATATTAAGTATTCCTATATAAATATTTATTAGGGAATCGCGATTATTTTACGTTCCTTTTCACATTTATTGTATAGTATTTATTAAAGAGAATTTTTTGCACACTGGTATATAATATTAAGTATTCCTAATATAAATAATTTAATTAGGGAATCGCGAATTATTTCACGTTCCCTTTTCACATTTATTGTATAGTTATTTATTAAAGAGAATTTTTTGCACACTGCTATATTAATTTAAGTATTCCTAATGTAAATAATTTTCACACAATGATAAGTAATCCAAGTATTCCAATCTAATCTTATTATAATAAGATTATGTGGTCAGACTATCTGTAACCAAAAAGTACGTCCCCACCAACGACACTATTCCCTTAGTTGTTTACATTATATTCTCAATGTAATCAATAGTCATTAATTAGCATCTTATTTATTAACAATGTTTCTATCAAAATCTTGCTGGAGATTAGACTTGCTCAAAACAGCCCATATTATGAATGTGTTTAAAATCGTGCAATGTGTGTTATTATGAACAAGAGATAAATGTTTACATAGTATATGGTGTGAATAATTTGCATACCGGTTTTAACAAACCGGTTTTAGTAATAATTACTAGGTGTGGTTGATTTCTAATTTCATTGTTTTATTTCTCAAACGTGTTTAAAAACAATCCTATGTATAATTCCATTGGAAATCAATTAGAATAAAGTAATAAATAAGTAAAGAATCTAATTTCATTAGTCTTTCTAATTCAATATAATATTCAATTATATTAAACTACATACTTGTGCCCAGGGGGCGCATTTCTTTTGCTAGTTAGTTGTTTCGAGACAATATATTTAATAGTCATTGGTTTGCCACTGAGTTATATGGTTTCAAGTAATCAATAATAATCCTTAGTAATATATAATGTATTTATCTAACCCCTCCTTACGAGCAGGATAACGCAAGATCAATTTAAACAGGTTCGAATTATGAGATTTTCCTTCTCTTAGATAGGTTGCCATACCAAGGTTACAGAGCTGTCCTACTATTTACCCATAGCTGGAGGAAGAATATTTTAGATTCATACCTTTCCTAAGATATTGGCGCTATGTGAAATGCAAACAAACTTGTCGAGTCCATTCCTACGACGATAACCATTACCCACCACCACCTCCACTATTTACACTTATAACTTCAAGCAACTATTCTTAATATCAATATTTACAAATAATAGGGCATCAACTATCTGATTCAATACTGATCAAGAAGGCCAGATCAGATAAAGGAAAAAAAACACAATATGAGTCTAGGTAAAAAATCATACATAAGTAAAAATAGGTAGATATTCTAGCTAAATCAAGACATAGGTTTATATGTCCCAAAATTCACACTCAATTGTCAATTGGACACATGGCCGAGTGGATTAGGCAGTTAGGTTAACAGTTCTAAGTGACAGTTATCTCTGGTACCAGATTTCAATCCTGAGTGAAAGCAGTTAGAAAAATGATTAACACAACTCCTAACCCCAGCTAATGGTTAGCGGAATGAGAATAGAATACCCCGTGGACTAAAATAAAGGGGTTAGGTTCAAAGTTCCCTGATACGAAGAAAAGGTTCCGAGTTCGAACAGAAGGTTCCCGAGTCCGAGAAGGTTCCGAGTCGACAAGAAATACCTGAAGAAGGCCGGAGGGTATATCGGCCGAAACGTTGTACAAATAAAATGAAGATGGAGACAATAGTCGAATACGCAGATATACCAATACTGATAATTTTAAAACCATATCTATTTCCTCCATAGATAGTGTAGCTGCGCTAAAACTGACCAGTTTAATTAATTTTTGTTGAATATTTATGTTTTGTATAAATTAACTACCCACCAAGAGTATTAAATTTAGGTGGTTTAAGAGTTAACATCATTTGGTGCAGAGCACTAGTTTCTGCGGTCTAGGAACCCTAAACCAAAAGTGGAAAGGGGACCTTTAGTTAGATAGGCGCTGCCAGGCGGGTCGGAATGAGGCAACAACTTTTCGCCATATAACGGCTGCCTCGGTCTGAGAGATGTGAAGGCATGACAATTCTTACTGATGTAATTAATTTTATTTAACAAACACCGTGAAACTGTAAGAAACAAACAGCATTAATAACAGCGAATACAACAAAGAAGAACAATTAAAAAGAATCCAAAATACAGAAACTTCAACAAATAGACATATCAAGAGATAGAAAGTCACAGCTTGTTACCCCATTCAATGAAAGGGATGAAGACCAGGGTTAAATAATCACTTCCATGCAATAAATATATTACTTCAAACTCATATACATTTATTTATTGTTATATATTAAAGCTCTATCACTCCTCTAGTAATACCATCAGATTTTAGCCCAACCATAACTCATTCAATGAGATAGTGATAATCAATACACTATTGCAATTATAAATATATATATATAATATATATATATATATATATATATATATATATATATACTTTGGTGCGGTACCAAGTTTCTTGGTACAAGGTGATTCTAGGTGGGTCCTAATTCTCTACAGTAGTTTGTTTGTAGAGTTCAGGTTTCGTATGAGAGCTCAATGTTTAATTATTGTAAACAGAGCAAAGTTATTTGGGAATAAAAGGCCTTAAATACCATGGGTATCGTGGTTATGGACCATTTCCACTCGCGAGTATGCTCATGAGCTTCTTCAGACCACTGATATATTTTTTTATAAATAAAATATATCAGTGGTCTGAAGAAGCTCGTGAGCATACTCGCGAGTGGAAATGGTCCATAACCACGATACCCATGGTATTTAAGCCTTTTATTCCCAAATATATATATATATATATATATTATATATTATATATATATATATATATACTAGCAATATAATTGCACCCTCCAGGTGCAAGTATTTAAGTTTTAATGTAATAAAATATTATATTAAATTAGAAAGGCTAATGAAACTAATTAAGAATTCAGATAAAAAGATTTGAAACGGAGGGGGTATAATCGGAAAATAGAACAAATGAAACTTACTCTTTCATCACTTCCGTTTTTTTCAATGCTAAATTTACTAGTTTAACTATTTAGTTTAAAATAGGAAGTAAAGAATAAATTTACAGTTTTTTCTTCTTGTTAAGAATTTCTTTTAGATTTATTGAAGAGATTTTACTCATATTCATTAAGATAAAACCACCAATTAGAAATCAATGATACCAAGCACATTTTTATTAAAAATCAGTTTTTTTATATCAATATGCAAATTTAGCTTTACGTTTACTCTGAAAACTGGTATTTTTGTTGTATATATAAATACAATTGCATATTATTAGTATTTAGGTAAGGCCAACAGTATTAATAATGTCAAACAGTTTTATTATTAATTGAGGCTTAAATAGAAATAGAATCATGGAGAATGTGTCGTAATAACTAAGGAAATTGTGACATGAGTAGTAATATAGTTTCGGTTACAGACAGAAAAACACACAATCTCCATTATAATAAGATATAATATATATATATATATATAATGTATAAAAATGTATAAGAAAAGTATCAAAAAGGTTAAAAAATCCAGCACCGCAGACCACGATATTCACCGCAGAAGATGTAGAAATGCAGGTATTTTTGTTTTTTCAAAAGAACAGTAATGAAAATTGAATGGAAGTGAATCCGACAGTATGAAAATAAATGTGTATGATAGAGAGACTGTGGTGTGGATATATATATATATATATATATGAAAAATGAATGGAAGTGAATCCGACAGTGTGAAATAAATATTCTAGAAAAAACAAAGATATGATGTTAAAATTTGCTGACAGAAATCTGGTTCGACCCTTTATTGAAGTGGTCTTCATCAAGAGCGAGGTGTGTATGATTGAGAGACGGTATGAGTGGACGTTTTAAAAGACGAAAGTGGTGCAGACGAAACGTTCAATTTTATAGCCGAATTTAAAAAAATGAAATTTTAAATTTGAAAATGTATATTCATTTTGAAAATAAAATAGAATAAATTTATTTTATTTTATTAAATCAGAAGCATTATAGTCCACAGAAAAGAGTTTGATGCGCAAATATATATATAACAGAATATGCATTTTCATATATATATATATATATATATATATATTATATATATATATATATATATATACGATTAGAATCGAATGGTTTTAAAATATACTGGTGTCAAGTTTCTCAGAATAGCGAAGATTCGTGGTTATTGCGAGAAACTTGAGTCGGTATATTTAAATCATTTCGATTTTAATCGTAATATCTAGATCTTTATATTCAGCACTTTATAATCGATTTTAGTGAAGAAAATCCCGAAGTAAATAGATTGTATACTTATTTGCTTGGTGGATTTAATGGTAACTGCGGTTTATATATATATAATATATATATATATATATAATATATATATATATTATGGAGAGAGAGAGAGAGAGAGAGAGAGAGAGAGAAGAGAGAGAGAGAGAGAAGAGAGATTCTTTGTGTTTATGCTTTATTTTATTTTGTATTTTTATAGTATTCAAAATGAAATAGGGTTGTTATTACAGTATTCTTAATAAAATGGATTTAGTTTATTATAAACAGTTTCACGCTTGTAGCGAGTTTCTAGTAATTGTCAATATAGATTGTATATTCGTCGAGCTGTTTTTCCATTGGATGTCTTATGTCCCGTTGTTCTCTCGCTGGTACTGATTCAATTTTTCTATCTTTTCTCTTCTCTATTCATTTTACTTTTCTTTTTTTTTTTTTTACGTTTCTGATTTGGAATTTATCTACGTTCGTCCATTTTGAAATTGGACTTTTTTTTTCTTTATATTTTGTTTTGTTTTGTGTAGCTATGCACTTTTGTTTTCGTGTTCTATTAGGTAAAATAAAATATAATGGCTATGGTTTGGTTGATTCCCTTTACGGCATGTCAATCTGTGCTGGGTTATTTTATACCGAAATCAAGTTTAACAATAATGAATATTTGAACAATCACTTTTGTCATTAACCCTCGAGAGTAGAGGCAAACAACACTTTGATTGATTGATTATTTGATTTTAAGGGCAGGCAAAACCCTCTAGAGTTATTTTATGCCTCGCCGTAGGAAACCACGAGCACATAGATACAATATGTCTTAATTTGTTTTAAATAATCATGGTTTTCATAATGAAATTTGAGCATATCAACCTGTCTAAGGTATTTCATGCTCGTGGTAAGGTAATTGCATTCATTGTCCTTTTTTTACATCTTTGTGTAGTTGTTTAAATGTTATTTTTTCACGCGGTCTTATCAAATGTGAATAATTTTTTAAACAAATCTATTTGATCATGAATGGGACCCTAACAGGTAATACCACTTTAAGTGAACCTGGGAGTAATATATATGAAGAGTTACTCCATACTCCCAATGTCTCTCGAACTAGAGCCTCACACATCAGTTCCTAGGCAATAGATAAATGTTTACATAGTATATGGTGAGAATAATTTGCATCCGGTTTTAACAAAACCGGGTTTACTAAATAATTACTAGGTGCTATTGATTTTATTGTTTATTCTCAGACGTATCTAAAACAATCATATGTATAATTTCATATTGAAAATCAATTAGAATAAAATAAAAAATAAGTAAAGAATTTATTTTCCTAATTCAATATAATATTCAATTATTTCTTTTGGTGGGCGCTTACTCCTATAGATGAAATACATTCAGAGTCATCTAAGCCCCACTAAAAGGGTGGTAAGGATTTTGAGCTGAGGTATCCGATTTAACTAGTTATCTGAAATTCTTCCGAATTAATCTAGTTAAAACTGATTAAAATTCTAGAATCATTGAAAAGTAAAGAAGAGAAATTTTTGCTTTTCGAGCTCCAAGACGTGAAAACCTTACTATTTTATCAGACTGGGAAGAAGATGAGATCTTCTTTGCCCGGTCAGCATCAGTGTGAAGTGAACGTAAGCTGCCTCATGGAATCGAACCGGTCATAGACGATTCTATTTTAACCTTGTCGGTAAAGGGCTGAGAAAAACGCAGACCTATATCTCCCGCAAAGCAGTAAAACCAACCTCAAAGAAAGTGAGGTGTTCAGGGTAGGTATCAGTCCACTCAATATGACCACAAAGTCGCAGTATTGGGCTTACATCGAGGATCGAACTCGCTTATTAATAGTAATTGATCTGAGCGACAAGCTTGCTAACCATCATACCACAATGAAACGCCCGGTATTGAATCTAAAGTATTTGCATGTGTAAATGTGACACAAGATCGCAAGTATTGGGCTTTTCATCGAGGATCGAACTCGCTATTCAATAGTAATTGATCTGAGAGACAAGCTTGCTAACCATTATACCACACTCGGATACCATCAAAAGCAGAGGTCGCTGGGGTAAGACGAAACTAAATCTGCTAAATCCTCAGTTCTAGGGATCTGGTGATCAGTGGAGTATCCCTTCATTGCATTACTCTCAGGTTCACTCTAACCGGGAGTGGTAGCAGCTGTTAGGGTTCTATCTGTAGCTGCCGCTAAAAACTGACCAGTTTAATTATGTTTTATTTTTTATGAATATTTTTTGTTTGTATAAATTAACTCGATCTGATGAATGCCGAAATAAAGGCCTAAAAGTCTTGGTCTGAAGATCGTAAGGCGAGAAAACTGTCAGTAACCAGGTACCGTTGACTCCATATCTACGCTACCCTTAACTTAGATATAAATGCTATATTCATGTTATTGAGTACTATTTTACTAGTGAATATACCACCAATATTCGGAGGGGTTTAAATTAACATTCTGATATCACATTCCTGAAAGAAAGCAAAGTAAAATCATCACAACTATATTTTGTACTTTGTATTTTTTCTTTTCGGCAATTGTGCCATACTTGTGAATCCACGGTATAACGGATATATTATGCAATGCCACAAGTTTTATTTGTTAATCAAATGAATTCCTTGAATTAAATACTTTTTCTCCACCGTAATTCTGTTTTTTTATTATACGGATTTTTTTATTATTTTACATATTCTGCTAACAAATTTTAGTGGAACGGTTTTGGTTTGTTTGGTTTGTTTTGTTTTAGGGCATATCAAACCTCAGTGGGTCATTTAATGCCGATAAGTTTTGAAATAATCAATTCTTAAATGGATAATACAATTTTTTTATAATACATTTTTCTATTTAACCCATAGATGGGACCCTAACAGGTACTACCACTCCGTCAGAGTGGACCAGGGAGCAATGGTAATGAAGGGGTGCTCCACATTCCCCAAACCTCCAAAACTGGAACCTCACCATCAGATAGAGTTTAATATCATTCCCAGGACATGTAGACCCACAGCCACCACCTTCTAGCACCCATATGATAAAAAGGGGGTGGGGCTTGCCATAAGCGCAAATAGGGTTGGGCAATCATATAGGTGCTAAGCTTGACGTGACCAGCCGATGATCGGAGGGGCCTCTCCGACCGCCCGTCTAGCCCAAAAAGGGCCAAAGTGGAGTATGCAAGTCATGAACTGCTCATCCACCTGGCTTCTATCCTTAAACATCACGGGTCGCCACCCACGACCAACAGGTGGCCCCATTGGGGAGTCCTACCCCTCTGCAGAGGTGCAGTCAGTGCATTCTAACGCCCCAGCCGACAGGGCGTAGTGGAACGGTGAAAAATAAACTGCTATAACCCTTTACCCATTTTAGGAATCCGTTCATAACACATGACGTACGTTTTTATTGTTTTAAATTAGTTTTCGATTAATTTTATATTATTTTTCATATATTTCCCAACGAAAAATAGAGTAGGGTTAATTTCTGTAGTAGGTCATATTTTCTTTTGAAATTTTGAAATGTCTAACGCAGTCTTTCATTTCTAACTCAAAAAATTATGGCAAAATTAATATCAATTAATATATAAAAAATATATCAATGCATATCATATATAATATAATATAATTAACATAATATAAAATGTATTATGATTATAAATAAAAAAATATAACATGAATATAATATAATCATAAATTTTAATTATATATTATATAATATATATAATTATTTAGATATATAAGTATATATATAAATTATATATATTATATATAATATATATAATAAATAATAAATAAATATATATATATATGTATATATATATATATGTAATTATACATATATACATAAATATAAATATATAAATATATAATTATATAAATTTAACTATAAAATAAATATATGTATATCAAAAATTATAAGTTTAATTATAAATAAAATATAATATAAATATAATTCATATCAAATATAATATATCAAAATGATATGAAATTTATCAATTAATATATCAAAAATTATTATTCAAATTTCAGAAAGTTATTTAATCATATCATCTATAATAACTATGTATTTATTATGTAATAATAATTTAAACATTCTATAAGCCTGTCGCGTTGCTGCTGTAGAATACTCAGACTATACCTCTGCAGAGGAGTAAAAGAAAACCTCCCTAATGTGGCCACTTCTTGGCCGTGAGTGGCGACCCATGATACTTAAGGACAGAATCTTGGTGGCTAAATTATCCATGACATGCAACACTCCACTTTGACTCTTATTTAGGCTAGACGGAAAAGTCCCCTCCGATAATCGGCTGGTCATCTCAAGCTGGAGAGCCTATATATGTTCCCGACCATATTTCTCTCATGAAAAAAAAAGTGCAATTTTTATCATATATATATTTTACCAACCCCTCCGCACGAGTATATATATATATATAATATATATATATATATATAATATATAATATATAATATAATATCATATATATAAATATATATGTCAATTTCTTAAGCGGAGTTTAACAGGTTTGAATTCAGAGTTTTTCCTTCTCCTAGATCGGTTGCTAACCAAGGGTTAAAGAGTCCAGTCTGCCCTACTATTTATCCATAGCTGGAGGGAGAGTAGGATTCAAAACCTTTCCAAGGGTATTAGCGCTAAGGGAAATGCAATTACCACGTCCAGGATTGTGAACTCGGAGCGACGAGTCCATTTCCTATGACTTTAACATTTTATCATCTATGAGCTAGAAGGCGGTGGCTGAGGTTTTAATATCCTGGGTATGACACTAACTGCATCTCGTGGTGAGCGTCCAATTTTGGAGCTCCGGGATGTGTGCCATGATCCGCAGGTTCACTCTGATCCGGAATAGTAGTATTTGTTATGACCCCATCTATTGGTTAAATAGATAAAAGATGTGTTTAAAAATGAGTTTTTAAAATGTTGTATACCCAATAAGAATGAATAAAAGAAAACTGTTTTACGGTATAAAATCACCCAAGTGTTGACTTACCGTAAAATCATACAATCACCCTATATTTTAACTGGTGACCAAATTTGTATATCTAAGCTTCTGCTGGTATTGGTTTACGAATACAAGTTAAAAATCATTCCATATTTCTGCCAAACTATATAAGTATAATTTATATCAAAATTATAAATTATAATTATAAATAAAAATAATATAAATATAATTCATATCAAATATAATATATCAAAAAGGATTGAAATTATATGTTATTTCATATATCTTTCTCTGGCTTGGCTTGGAAAAATATACATTAATTTAAAAAAATACAATCTCATTTCCTTAATACATACTTGATGAAGACAGAATGTAAATCTGTTAAATAAAAACATGTTTTGAGTCTTATCTGTTATTAGTTTATTTACTGCTAAATAAAAAAAACAAAGTGAATATTCTATTTTATTCAAGGTATATTTCATGAAGCTAGAATGTATAGCTATTAAATAAAAATGTTTTGTGTCTTATCTGTTATTAGTTTATTTACTGCTAAATAAAAAAAACAAGGTGAATATCCTAGTTTATATAAGGTATATTTCATGAAGCCAGAATGTATAGCTATTCAATAAAAACGTTTTGTGTCTTATGTTATCAGTTTATTTACTGCTAAATAAAAAAAACAATGTGAATATCCTAGTTTATATAAGGTATATTTCATGAAGCCAGAGTCTATAGCTATTAAATAAAAATGTTTTGTGTCTTATCTGTTATTAGTTCATTTACTGTTATATAAAAACCTGAGTAAATATTCTCCCAGTGTATTGATTCCATACGTTTTTCTAGGGCAGTGTAATACAGTTATTTGTTTGGGGCCCTTTAAATAATAAGATGTTTACGAATTGGGCCTCTTAAGGCATTTCGGCCCTCAGGTATTGCCCGATTGCTAAACCACTCAGTCCGACCCTTTTTATCATAAATCGTTTCCATTCAACCCTTTGCTTATATTTTCAATTTGCTTTTCGTATTTCTTGAAAGAGAATTAGAGTGCCATTCGAAGTGTGAAGAGACAGAGAATTTGCCTGAAGCTATTGGACACCATTTACAAAAGGTAATAAGATTCTTGAACAAACTTTGGGTTGCTGAGACAAAGAACACAAAGAAGAGAAGAAATGATTACTTCATTGTCTGTAAGATAAAAAAGAGTAATTGTTATTTGAAATATTTTTCGGGTAATTGAGCCGCTTCTTTGTATTTTTAATATGGTCAAAGCAAGGTAATGGCAGTTTTATTCTACTACAACGCTAAGTCTATACTGTCCGTAGGAAGAGAAAGGGTGTCTTTTTTTCACTGTAATCTATCTATATATCTTTCTATCTATCTAAAGGAGAAGTCCTCATGTTGTTTTGGTAAATTTGTACATGAAATCCGTTGAATTCTTCTTAATTCCACTTCCCAGGGAAAATGTAACATGAGCTTACTCCAGGTTCAAGAGAAGGATTGAGGCTGTGATCGACGCTAATGGCGGTTAATTTGAGTGAAACTTATTGACAGTGGGGTAATTTCCGTGCCTGTTGAATTTCTTTACAATCCATTAAATTTTGTATTTACCAAGCACTTTTCTTTTTTCCTTATAGTAATTAGCAACTACTCTTTTTATCTTACAGACAATGAAGTAATACTATTATCCTTACGTCTGAGCAAGGCCTAATTTGCGATTCTCTCAACGCTCACTGTACTAAGTTCTGTATAGTAGTGGCATGTTTATCATTGACAGGTAATTGGCGTGTTTCGTGTGTGGCGTGCCGGTAGCCCAGGGGTAGAGTTTCTGACTCTGCGTGCTGGGTTCTCCGGTTCGGTCTCTGTCGGGGGAGATCGTAGGTATACACTGCTGATGAAACCTATTAAGGTTGAAACAGCTGTACCGTGTTCCACTCGCCAATGGTCAAAGCAAGGTAATGGCAGTTTTAATTCTGCTACAACGCTAGTGTATACTGCCCGTAGGAAGGGAAAGGGTGTCTTTTTTCACTGTAATCTATCTATAATACTATGAGTGTGAAATAAGGAAATCAATCCGACACTATGTGAAGAAATGTACACAATACGGTATGTTACACTGGATGGGAAGTTTCTTATTAGTCACGACGTCGAGGTTCAAACGTTTCGGTTGATATTGAAACCTTCTTCAGGACAATATGAAACTCAACTCATTCAAAACATCCATCACTTTTTTGACAACAAAAATCTTTTTTCTTTTATTTGTTTCACAATGCCCTGAAGAAGGTTTCTATATAAACCTAAACTTTCGAACGTCGACATTACGAGTAACAGTAAATATCCATCCAGTTTAACATCCCGTGTTTGTCTACATTTCATATCTATTTATCTATCTATCTATTTATTTATCTATCAAAGAGAGGAGCCCCCATGGCATAGATACCAACGTACTTACAGCGACATTTTAAATAAGCGAATTCAAACTCCATTACGTTCACTAAAGGGACTAATACCCTTGGGAAAGGTATACACTCCTCATCTTCCCCAGCTAGGAATTAGATACAATTATGGCTTTCACATTAAATCCCCCATGAAGGTTGAGTTGAGAAATTGACCCAGTTAATCAATTTAACGTAATTGTCTTCACGTCCGGCGACAATTCAATCACTAAAATCTGCAACAATATCACAGCAGCCTGTTCAATGCTTAATCGGTTGACTACTTAAGCAATAACAGGTACTGTAAACAAACTGAGTCTTTTGTTTATCAAAATTGACTTGATTCAACATGAAATGACCTGAAAAGAGTTGATATGGTGTAAAACAAAACAAAGAACCAACAATAATATTTTTGCTCAATTGCTTTAAAAAAAAATTGCTTAAAAAGAAAACAAAAAGAGAGAATAGCCAAATAATGGGGATCAGTTTATAACGAAGTTGATATAGCAAATAGATCCTCCAGTTTATGATCAGATTTTTTTTTCGTTCTTTAATAATGATTTTCCAACAATAATATCATAGTCAAGTCACAATGGAAGAGCTCTCAAAAACTTTCTCAATTTTTTTCAGGTCACTAATTTTGAACCCACCCC
>CM042161.1:91640584-91643084 GCA_023376005.1 Doryteuthis pealeii
CTTTCTTTCTTTCTTTCTTCTTCTCCTTCCTTTTCTCTGTATTTTCTTTTTTATCTCCCTCGTTCACATCACACCCTGCCGACCTGGTTGAAATATGTTACTTTCTTCTAAAACCTCTTCTCTGTCTCACGCGATTTTTCATTACTCTTACCAGATATTGAGGGGGACTTCAGATTTGAAATGAGTTAAGAGAGAGAGAGAAAGAGAGAGAGAGAGGAGAGAGAGAGAGAGAGAAGAGAGAGAGTGTGTGAAGAAAGAAGAGAGAGAGAGAGAGAGAGAGAGAGAGAGAGAGAAGAAAATGTGTGTGTGCGAGAAGAGAAAGACAACGTCAGTTCGATAGATATACCACTGGATGATGAGACGATTCAAATTTTAAAAGAGTCTAAGAGAAAGAAAAGAAAGAAAGAAAAGAAGAGAGAGAGAGAGAGAGAGAGAGAGAGAGATGTGTGTGTGTATGTGTGTGTGCGAGAGAGAGAAAGACAACGTCAGCTCGACAGAAATACCACTGGATGATGAGACACTTCAAATTTTAAAAGAGTCTAAGAGAAAGAAAGATAAAGAAAAGAAAGAGAGAGAGAAGAGAAGAGAGAGAGAGAGAGGTGTGTATGTCGTGTGGCAAGAGAAAGACAACGTCAGCTCGACAGAAATACCACTGGATGATGAGACACTTCAAATTTTAAAAGAGTCTAAGAGAAAGAAAGAAAGAAAGAAAGAAAGAGAGAAGACAGACAGACAGAAGAGAGAGAGAGAGAGAGAGAGAGAGAGACAGACAGACAGACAGAGAGAATGTGTGTGCATGTGTGTGTGTGCGAGAGAAAGACAACGTCAGCTCGACAGAAATACCACTGGATGATGAGACACTTTCAAATTTTAAAAGAGTCTAAGAGAAAGAAAGAAAAAGAAAGAAAGAGAGAGACAGACAGACAGAGAGAGAGACAAAGAGAGAGAGACAGACAGACAGAGAGAGAATGTGTGTGCATGTGTGTGTGTGTGCGAGAGAAAGACAACGGCAGCTCGATAGATATACCACTGGATGATGAGACGATTCAAATTTTAAAAGAGTCTAAGAGAAAGAAAGAGAGAGAAAGAAAGAGAAAAAGGACGAGAGAGAGAAAAAGAGAGAGAGAGAGAGTGTGTGTGTCTGTGTGTGTGTGGGGTGTGTGCGTGTGACAACGTCAACTCGATAGATTTACCCGGCGGGTGGAGGGGAGGGGGAGCAAACAGAACATGGACAGCCATTGAATCTCACCGCCTCTGATTAAATGTTCCAAAATAGAAAGCGTCATCAAAGTGAGACAAAAGTCGATGATTCTCTCGATCCAAAATATCATGCAACCATTCCAATTCAATGGATTTTTTCTTTTCTTGGCTTCAAATGAATCGCCGAAAGATTTTAATGAATTCCACACGGACCATCTTTCCCAAATTTCTCAGTAGACATTTTCTTTTTTCATGAAGTTTCAGAATGAACACCATTTTCTTAGTCTCGTTCCCATGGCAACCCTATATATGGTTATAACTTTCCTCTTCATCCAAAATATCTTACAGGTGGAACGTATTTTATCCACATATTGAATCTTGGGAATATATAATATATATATATATATATATATATATATAATATATATATATCCTCTAATACATAGGATAATTCTACGAACTTTTAAGGATCTATCCTGATTATTTATTTTTTATCAAAAAAAGTTTTCTCTAATGCATATATGAAATATACACGTACACGCGCGCACACACCACACAACACACCACACACACAAACACACACACACACACACCACACACACACACGTACGAACATATATATATATATATATATATATATATATATATATATATATATATATATTTAGTGTATTTTGGCATCAAGTTTATTTCTATGAACATCACGGAGTACTCTTCTTCATTTTTAGATTTGTATTTTTCCAGTCGTCTGGCGAACTTTTTTGAGTCTGGATCCAATTGTTATATAATATTTCCATACTTATATCCCGAGCGCTTTCGACTGTTTCGCCAGTCGTCATCATGGGGTTACATAATTTGGTTTTTAGTTCATTTTTTAGTTCTTTTATCTATGTCTTTATTAGATTTGGAGAGTCTATTATTTTTTTAAGAAGGAGGTGCAAGTTAAGTGTGTTAGTTATTAAAGATATTTAATACGTTGTATCCGACTTTAAATGCTATTTTGTTGATATTAAGTTTTTTTGTTTTTTTTTAATGCATATGGCTTCAAGGATCTGAAGGCGTTTCTTATTATTATTTTTGTAGATAATTTTAGTATTTTCGTTTAAGATTTTTCTAATATCAGGGGAGGTGGATTTTTCTGGGTGTTTTTTTAGTTAAGTGTTGTTTTATGGTGCAAGTGTCGGAGAGATGGTATGTGAGACGGCGGGACAGTGTTGTTGTATGGCCAATGTAGCTATTAGTGTATGGTTATTTTCTGAGAGGCACTCTCAGAATGGGCAAAGAAATGAATCTATATACT
>CM042161.1:91645584-91662982 GCA_023376005.1 Doryteuthis pealeii
TGTGTGCGAAATATTTTCACACACATAAACTGACCGAAACACATGTGTAAGTGATCGATTTAAATTCATTTTATCCATTTACTTTTCTTTTCTTTACTCATTTTTCCTCATACATATATATATAATATAATATATATATTAATATATATATATGTGTGTGTGTGTGTGTGTGTGTGTGTGTGGAGAATGTGGTGTGTGTATGTGAATATTACATAATATAAGTGAATGGTGTCCAATGTTTTCGTTACAATCACCCCCCACACACATATATATATATGATTTTTGTGTGTGTCTTACTCGCTATATCCACCTCTTCACACCATATCAAACGAGATGTTGAGATTTATTCGACCAATGGTACACTCGCGAAATAAATGCGCGTTACATGGCAAGGGAACCGTTTTAGATAAAATAAACGTTCCATCCATGGTTCAATTCTTTTCTTTGGTAAACACAGCATTAGCCCCCTTACATTTTTAACACACTTCAAGAGAATGAATACTATGTAGAGTGCTGGTGATACAGTGAGACTTGCTGCCACTTGATATCGAACAGAACCCACCAATTATCTGTCGTGAAATGTGCAATACAAATTAGTGATATGGCATTCATCTCGGTGTTTCCTGGAAGTTTAAGGGCGGGCGAATATTAATTACAGCCTGTCAGGAATCATTAGGATTTTAAATGACAAGTTTTAATTTCCACTTAATTTCATCGAACCAAACATCACGTCAGGAATTCTAATGATAGTCTTTCAGAAGAAGAAGAAGAAGAAGAAGAAGAAATTCTGAATCAAGTACGCGAGATGAAATCCAGCCCCGTGGCAACTCTAGTGTCGGGATTTAGAATACACCGATTGTATCCCCTGAAGAACAGTATCCAAATGGGGGTACTGGTTAGAATAGTAAAATGTATTGAATAGGAAAACTAGTTCTTGAATCCGTGGATTCAAATTTTGTTGCTTCTGTTTACATGTTGTGAAAATTACAGCTGTGAGTTGGGTGATTTTATTATCTTTATCTTATTTAATAGTCTCCCCCTCTCTCTCTCTCTTTCTCTCAAATATACCCCCATATATATATATATATATATATATATATATATATAATATATATATTATGTATGTATGTATGTATATATAATATATAATAGAGCATATATATCTAAGTTAAGGTAGCCTATGCATAAAGTCAGCGGTGCTTGTTAAATGTCAGTTTCTCGCTAAGGTGTTAGGCTGAGGTGTTAGATTATATATATATATATATATATATATAATATATATATCAACCTATATTATCTATATATATATATATATATATATATATATATATATATATCTATATATATATTTATATATATATATATATATTATATATATATCAATATATCAATATATATATAATATATCAATATATATATATATATATATATATATATATATATATGACTTCTTGTCTTCGATACCCTAATTTAAATATACATGCTCTATCAATGATATATATATATATATATATTATATTATATATATATATATATATTATATTATATATCAACATATATTATCAATATATATACATATATCAATATATTATAAAGCAATATATATATATAATGTATATATATATATACGTGTGTGTGTGTGTGTGTGTGTGTGTGTGTGTTATGTAAATGTATATGTTGATAGATAGTCGAGAGGGACGGAGAGATGAGGGAGTATATATATATATATATATATATATATTATATATATATATATATATATATATATATAATATATATATATACTGAAAGACAGGAAGTAACAAAAGTGTATGCATAGAAATGGTGCTTAATGCTATAATACCTATGCAGATTTTAAAACTTAAAATATAAGATTAATGACACTATATTGCCGATACTCAGGTG
Organism: Doryteuthis pealeii; assembly: GCA_023376005.1. Classification (NCBI taxonomy): domain Eukaryota; kingdom Metazoa; phylum Mollusca; class Cephalopoda; order Myopsida; family Loliginidae; genus Doryteuthis; species Doryteuthis pealeii. Next base: position 91,647,490 of record CM042161.1, read on the forward strand.
TCATGTGTATAACACAATCCCCAAACGGGAGAATAGTAAAAAGTGGTTGGTCATGCGTTTGTACGATATAGATTCAAGTAATCAGATTGTATGAATGGCTTCAAATAATCAGATCTTTTTATGCAAAACTTTTGCTCGAGAACATAGCGGCTTCGATAGTTTATCTCGTGCCATTGAGATATTGTAATCTATGAGGGAAATAAGTAAGAAAATAAATGGAAAATGAAAAATAAAATGAATATAAAAATAAATATTAAATAGTATAAAAAAATCGTAAGATGTGTATATAAATAGCTAATAGAAAATAAAATAGAATATAAAAAATATGAAAAAATATTTTTAAATATTACGAAAATAAATAATGAATAAACGAAAACAAAAATTGAATTTAGAATTAGTTCTATTGAGATTGTTCAGTGTAGAGGAATTTTTGCAATTATTTTTTCATTTATGGGAAAAACATTTTCTGTGCGTTTGTTTTGATGATTTGGCTGTAAGGATGGTTGAACCATATGATATTTTTATTTCTCAATCTTTTATTATCAATGGTATTGTTATTTTGTGAGTAGCTCATTTTATGGTATAATCCACTATTTTAGGATACTTTTATATATTGTTTTAGATTTGTTGAAAATATCAATATTTCTAGAATTTGTAGCAAGTCTATGTTCTATAGTTTTGTAAATACGTTTACTCATAATGAGAGGATGATTCGACTTTATATTAATATACATTGAAAGATTCTTAGTTTTGCTATAGGTTTTCCACGTGGTGTTGTTTAAATCGAAAGTCCCGGTAAAGAAATTGTTTTTAATTTTGACATAACGTCTAATTTTAAGTTGTACATTTTAAAAAATTCTATGAATTTTTCGTTGCATAATCGACTTAACGGGTATTACTATTAGTAAAACATGATAATCCATCATCTTGATGAATTCCGAAATTTTCATTATTGAATTCGTGGGCAATTTTCTATAGTAAGAATATCCCTACGATTTCGCAAGAATTTTTTCTGTGGCGCTAAGAAATTATTAGAATTTTTAAGATAACATTGAGTTTTGGTAATAAATGAAGGATGTCTACAAATGTTTAATTATTTTGATTTTATCTTATATACATACATACATATATATATATATATATATATATATATATATATATATATAAATTATAAACTATATTATCAATATATATATGTATATATATATATTCCTTTTATTTCACATATATGTATATGTATATATTGATAGATAGCTCGAGAGGGACAGAGAGATGAGGGAGTTGAACAACCTTATATATATATATAAAAGTAAAAAGTAAAGTCATCGGGGTGGCCTAATGTTGGTATGAGCCATACAGCGAAGGAGTCTATCCCCTTTTCAATAGCGCTAGACCAAGGAGATTGTTTTTTGCATCTGTGATGGAGCGCCACACCTACCATCAGCTCCTTACTGATCCCTGTGCTACTCATAACGCTGAGTTGGCGAGGACCGGTATCGAACTAGGGACCTTGTGGTTTCTAGCCGAACGCTCTACTGATTGAAGAAAAGTGCTTTTTGTGAATTTCGAAATTGGTAACATTTTTTCGTTTTTGACTGTATTGGTCTTGTTTATATTTGAAGTGCAAATTTTGAAAAGGCACACATGTACACACAAACACAAACTGACACAGACACTGACACACACTCACACACACACATACACACACACACACATACACACATACACACGTGAACATGTATTTAATAAATTATTTGTTAACTCACCGATTGATCTCTAATCCATGTTAATCTCTTTTGATCTTTAATTCTAGTATTGATTTCTCCATTGATCCATCTGTGTGATTCTCAACCTCTTTTCGATAAGCTTTCATTCTACGATTAATTAAACTCTTTAGGATTTAAGCATAGGAATATGGTGACCATCATTATTGCCCGATTTTGGCTAAATTCCCCCTAACATGCTTTTCTATTAGATCATTTTCTTGATGCTTTTCTACATTTAATATTTGTCCTAAATAGTTGCGTAAAAATGTATCTCCCCTACTCTCTCTCTCTCTCTCTCCTCTCTCTCTCTCTCTCTCTCTCTCTCTCTCAATATATATATATTATATATATATAATATATATATATATTGTATTTTGGCAGCATTTTTTTCTTTTATACAAGTTTTGTTGAACTGTACAGACTATTCTTGTCGACGAGTTTTGGTTGATCCTTTCTAATTTTCGGGCCATCTTTTTGGTGTCAGGGTGTAACTGGTGTAACAGTCCCCCAAAGGTTTCAAAACCAGCGCTTTCGGAAATACAGTTTGCCATCATCAGGTAGAAAACGATGGTTATTACCTCCCACTTCTAATTCCTTGCTACTACTCGTTCTCATTAAAAACGAGACACGAAACCATACCATCGTTTCCTACCTGATGATGGCAAACTGTATTGCCAAAAGCTCTCGTTTTGAAACCTTTGGTGGACTGTTACACCAGTTACACCCCGACACCAAAAAGATGGCCCGAAAATTAGAAAGGATCAACCAAAAACTTGCCCGACAAGAATTGTCTGTACAGTTCAACAAATCTTATATATATATGTATATATAATATATATATATATATATATATATAATGTCTGTCAACTCGTGTTCGAGTAAGACCATTTCCTGTTTGTTTGTTTTTTGTTGTTTTTTTTTTAAATCATAGTTGGGCACCAGTAGCGTTTGACACTCTATCCTTATGTTTTCTCAGATGACTCACCAGGCCAGCCCTAGAGAGACATACTCTTCCACATAAACTACATGCTGGAACTTCTCCACTTTGAATGTTGCTGGGCTGAAAATTACCCTTTCTAATACCCCGCTTCAATCTTTGGTGTTTTATTCGGTTGGACCCAAATTCTTCCACAGACAGATAGACGGTGGCTCTCCAGCCAGGTCTATTACAAGCTAACATAATAAAAAATTACAGACAGGACTTATTTTAATAACTTTGGGTGACTTTTTGTTTCTAAATGCCTGAATGTTCCAGTTTTATCGACCCTTTACACTGTTTCAATTGACAGTTCTTTTGATGGAAACATACTTTCTTTCAATTTCGTATGCCTAACCGCTTGTTGAGATCCAAATTCTTTGCTCGAATTTTAGCTCGAATTTCATAACGTATTATTAATTATATTGATAGCTAGTTATTTAAGATTGATACGTAAAAGTACTGCACTACCCCTGGAAAAAGAAATGACATTAACATGTTTATCATCATCATGTCGTGCAAGCAGCACAGATATCCATGACAATCTCTCGCCAATCTTCCTTATCATTCATCGCCCCTGGGTGTTCTTCCACGCAGCAGCCAGCATCTTTACATAGTTGGTCAATGTAGGTCCTTGCTGGGCACAGTACTGCTGTATAGCTGCACCACCAGGACCCTAACGAGGCGCCTTGATAATAAACTAGATGGGAGCTGCACAAGAATGCTGCATGCAGTCTTGAACAAGTCGTGGAAACAACACCCCACAAGGAAGCAACTGTATGGTCACCTGCCCCCTATCTCACAAACCATCCGAGTAAGACGGACTAGACATGCAGGACACTGCTGGAGAAGCAAGGACGAACTCATAAGCGACGTTCTCCTGTGGAAGCCAACACATGGACATACTAGCGTAGGCCGCCCAGCAAGGACCTACATTGAACATATTTATAAGATGTTCTATTTGTTTAGCAGTAAATGAAATAATAACAAATAAGACATAAAAACATGTATTTCTTTAATAACTGAACATTTTGGCTTCAAAAAATATCCTCTAAACAAATTAGATGAAATTATTTAAATTAATGATTTAATCTTTTCCAAAATCATGCAGAGTAAAATATGAAATAACGCAATATTAAGAAAAAAGTAATTAAGATTATTTTCCAATTTTAAAATATTATTAAACGATAATCGCTATCGAAGGAGATGTTAAAAATACTCGATTATGATAAATGGGAATGTTACCTTTTTAGTTCGTGTCTTAGTCTTGATATTCCATTGAACAAAGTAACCAAATCATACAACTATGTGCAAAATAGAAATAATTGATATCATATAGTTATTTACTAAGCTTAGCTTAAATGTGGCACAAGGCTAGAAATATTGGGGCACACAGTTAGAATCGAACTCACTATCAATGGTCTGCAAATCTAGCTTGCTAACCTTTGCAATACGTAAGGTGCCTTGGATTAATATCATATAAATGTACAAACAAATTATTATGAGCAAATAAAAAAGTGCATTTTTTTAAAGAAATGCAATGGAACATTGCAAATACAATTGTTTGGTTTGTTTTGTTTTACGGCATATCAACCTCAGTGGGTCATCTAATGCCGATAAAGTTTTGAAATAAATCAATTCTTAATGGATAATACAATTTTTTTTTATAAACACATTTTTCTATTTAACCCATAGATGGGACCCTAACAGGTACTACCACTCCGGGTCAGAGTGGACCAGGGAGCAATGGTGATGAAGGGGTGCTCCACATTCCCCAAACCTCCAAATCTGGAACCTCACCATCAGAGTTTAACGTCATTCCCAGGACATGTAGACCCACAGCCACCGCCTTCTAGCATCCATATGATAAAAAGGAGTTGGGGCTTGCCATAAGAGCAATAGGGTTGGGAAAATCATATAGGTGCTAGGGCTTGACGTGACCAGCCGATTGATCGGAGGGGGCCTCTCAGACCGCCCGTCTAGCCCAAGATAGGGCCAAAGTAAATACAATTGTAACCAAAGATTTAGAAATTATTTTAGGCATTAAATAATCCATAAGGTGTTGAGTTGCCGCTAAACAAATAAATCAAACGATGTCTTCATATTTTTATGTAACCTGTAATTCTTCTAGTCACCAAATTGTATCCTCTGGGGAAGGTTATAATTGACTATTATAATAGTCTATTATAACCTTCCATTATCTATTATAATATACCATTATGACCTTAATTAATAATTAAGGTTATAATGGAGGCGCGTGGTGTAATGGTTAGAGTCGTAGAAAGTGGACTCGTCGGCCCGAGTTCAAATCGTCGACGAACCTGTTTGCATTTCACATAGCGCTAATACCCTTGGGAAAGGTATGCATCCAACTATTCTCCCTCCAGCTATGGGTAAATAGTAGGGCAGACTGGGTCATTAACCTTGGTTAGGTAACCAGTCTAGGAGAAGGAAAGCTAAATTCAAACCCCGCGTAAGAAATTCACTTTGTGGCACATCCTGCTCGTGCAGAGGGGTTGGTAAATATATATTTTATGGACTATTTTTAATGAGAATGAATGAATTTGAACTGAACTGCTTTGTAACAAAAACTAAGTTGTGGGTTGTCGGTTGCTTTTACGACATGTCAACCCACGTTGGATTATTTAATACTGAAGTTAGTTTAACAACCAACATCTCTTTCTCAGAATTTTTGAGATGAGGCTTGATAATGTGTATTATTTGTATCATTTAGACTATTGTACAATTAGGCACATATTAGATATAGGAGTTAGGTTAAGACAGTTCTAAGTGACAGTCTAGGCGACAATAATATAGAATAATAATTAACACAGCTTGACACTGGTTTCCGGAATGAGAATATGATACCACCGTCGATTGAATAAAGGGTTAGGTTCAAAGTTCCGCGATGGCTCCTGATTACAAGAAGGTTCCCGAGTTCAAAAAGAAGTTTCCCAAATTCGAGTAGGCTCCCGAGTCCGAGAAGGTTCCCGAGTCCAACAAGAAATACCTGAAGAAGGCCGGAGGGCACATCGGCTGAAAATATAACAATTAAGATGAAGACAATAGTCCGAATAATCCAAATAATATAAACTATGATCTCCATTTTCCAGCCCTTCCATAATTGCTACGAAACAACAATACCATGAAAACCTGGTGTGACTGTGACGCTACATTTAAATTCAAACAAGCTTGAAAATTTAATGTTTGTCCTGTGTCTTGTTTTGTCGAGGTTATGCATCCAACTGCCCTTCCTCCAGCAATGTGTAAAATAATAGAACAGGCTGGGCTCTTTAACCTTGGTTAGGCAACCGGTCTAGGAGAATGAAAACTCTGAATTCAAACCTGGTAAACTTCGATTTAGAAATTGACCTTGTGTCACATCCTACTCGTACGGAAGGGTCAAATATATATTTAACATATATATGAACAAACCCACAATATTGCCTATGAATAACACACCTCTAACAATTTTTATAATATGCTTTTCTTCAAAACCAGAGGATTGATACCCTATAAATAAAATTAAACTTGCCTAAATTTATGTAAAAGTTTGGATCCGCGTAGTGTAATGGTTATCATGATAGAACATGAATACTGCGAGCCGAGTTCAAATTCTGGACGAGACTATTTGCATTCTACATAGCGCTGATACTCTTGGGAAATGTATGCATCCAAATATTCTCCCTACAGCTATTGTTAAATTGTAGGACAAACTGGGCTCTTTAATCTTGGTATGGCAACTGGCCAAGGAGAAGGAAAACTCTGAATTCAAACTTGTTAAACTCCGTGTGAAAATTGACCTTTTGACGCATCCTTCTTGTGTGAAGGGGTTGGGTAAATACTTATAAATAAAGATGTATTCCTATTTTTTGTGACTGGGTTTAATAGTAAGTAATATTCTGATTGTATACTAAGTAAAAGTCGTCTAAACCCTTTACACTAGAGCTAGACTGAGGGGATTGTTGCTGAGAATCTGGGACGAAGCGCCACACTTACTATCAGCTCCTCACTTTACAGCAGAGATCCCTGTACTACTCATACGCTGAGTTGGCGAGGGCTTGTATCGAACGCGGAGACTTGCAGTTCCTCGTCGAACGCTCTACTGACAGATTCCTAAAAAAATAATGATCAAAAATCGTTCAATCAGTTAATTATATGTAGAAATACTATTGTTAATAATTGTTATAGGTGATATACCCTATAGACTAATGTAATGCGCCGACGGTTACTATAAGTAACAGGGACAATTATGGCTTGAAGAGTAAGCCAATGCGAGTTAGCTCTATTTGTCGGACGTAATTCCCACTTCTCTGTACTATAATTGTCTACTCTTTTGTTAATACATTTTCCTACATTTGTTACCCGTCGTTTTGTTCTTAGTTGACCCCTTAAAACCCCACAACAATAATAATGTTATTAATTAGATAATGTTTATTCTTAAAAAATAAACATTGTTAATTATAGGGTAATAGTGATGTAGAAATGGACATTTCCTGGTGGGAAATCAGGCCGTTCCGATAAGTGTACTTTTTGGTGGAGGTAAAAATATCGATCGCTCACGTTCTAAAGGTTGAAGAGTACAAACGAACTTAAAAGAGAAGTAAACAAGAGAAAATGAATGACTTTTATTTGACGTATCAAAAAAACAAATGCATCAAACAAACTCCGAGGAAAGAAAAATAAAGTAATCCCGAGTAATATCATTCAAGAGATAAATAAACTTCATAGGAGCTTCAAATAACTGTGATAGCTGACACATTTGAGTACAAACCGTATGTTCTAATTAAGCAGAGCCCCTCCCGTTCTTTCTCCCTCTCTCTCTCTCTCTCTCTCTCTCTCTCTCTCTCTCTCCATCCCTCTCTCTGTCTGTCTGTCTGTCTCTCTCTCTCTCTCTCTCTCTCCATATATATGTATATATATATATATAAACGGTCGTTATGAAGGCGCGTGGCCTGGTGGTTAGAGTCGAGGAAAATGGACTCGTCGATTCGAGTTCAATTTTTAGACGAATCTGTTGGCATTTCACTATATTAATACATAGTAACGAGATATTAATATCCATGGGGGTATCCTGTTCTCATTCCGCTAACCATAGCTGGGGTAGGAGTTGTGTTAATTATTTTTCTATGTTACTGCCTCTAGACTATAGACGTGGACTAAATAAAGGGTTATGTTCAAACTTTCGTGATGGATCCCGATTACGACAAGAAAGTTCCCGAGTTCGAAAAGAAGGTTCCTGAGTCCGAGAAGGTTCCCGAGTCCGACAAGAAATACCTGAAGAAGGCCGGAGGGCATATCGGCTGAAACGTTGTACAAATAACAATAAAGATGGGGACAATAGTCCGAATAACGCAGATAATACTAATCATCAAGCCTCATCTCAAACATTCAGGGAAATAGTAAATTATATCATATTTTCAAAGAAACAGTTAGCAGAAAGGATCCACTTTACTTATCGTATATTTGTAGAAGAACAGCTTGAGGAGTATGTTCATTTTTGTACAATCCTACCTCCTGTAACAGGACGATATGTGTCGCATAGGCCAGTTTTAGTAGTAGTCGTCGTTATTAGTAGCCGTTAGGTCAGAAACAACATACACACAAATTGTATAATCACAAGGGGATTTGTATTTATTTCTAGGCTCGTGGGCTTTTTTTTTTCGGAGAGAAGGAAAGACAGAGAGAAATAGAGAGAGGGTACGGTCAAATTACTCTGTCGTAAATCATGTTCACTACTATGTCAGACTTATTCCGGGGACCTATGAGCCAGGTCTGACTGCCACCAGAGCCGAAAGGAAAAGAGGCAGATTTTCTCTTCTACCGTTTCTCGTCCCGGCGTCACATCCGGGTCAAAACCCGGAACTTCCGTTTTTATTTTAATTCTATTTCCGGGGTCATTCTTTCGGTCAAATTACTGGCACCCTGCTTAGTGTTTACTCTTCCAATTTTTAAACTTTGTTTGTTCTTATTTCTTTTTCCCCTCTTTCTCTTTCAATGCCCGTAGCCACAATAATTACGTTTACACCTCCTTCAGGAATCAAAAAATGTCGTTTTAATTAACCTGTTCAAAAAGGTCGTTCGTCATTCACCTAGTTATGTCTAGAACGGATTTTATTGAAATCAATACATTTACACTGTAAATAGAGCGTGACACCAAACCCGGAATGTAAGACCTCTTTTAAGCAGATATGAGTGCGTTATGTATGTGTGGCCTATGTGAAGTCGAGCAAGAATTTACTTCTTCCCTTGTCTTGGAAAAGACACGAATCCCTTGATCCCGCTGCTAAGGGTTAAACAAAACCATTACGGTTCTTCTGCGAAGATGGCTTTGTCATTAAATAACCCACCAAGGCTGATATGCAATTAAACAAAGAAACACACAAACTAAACCATCAATTCCAATTGCTGTCCAGTTCCTGTTAATTTTCAACCATCATCTATTTTTAGCATCTCTTGGCGACCCAAATATTTCACAGCATCCAATCAGCAATCGACGTCTTAACAGCATTTATCGATGCTGCTTTACCCAAGAGAGAACACAGATGGCGTCTCTGTCGATGTTTTCATCGAGTTATGAGTGCCAACTAGAAGGACATTAATTTTCCTTTCACAGTCTCCCATGATTTCACTATTTTCTACTAAATTATCTAGGACGGACACTTAAAACATGGCTTTCTCTGTTCGACTGTTAAATCTAAAGGAACTTATTCAGGCTTATATTATGGTGGAAACGTCTTACTTGGAGGATTTAATACCAAAATCTGACTTTAAAAGAATGTTGTATGCAGTTATATGATTGATTTTGTTGGAGGTGCATAGTGTAATGGTTAGAGTCGTAGTAAATGGACTCATCGAGGCGAGTTCAAATCCTGGACGATGCTGTTTGCATTTCACATATCGCTAATACCCTTTGGAAAGGTATGCATCCAACTATTCTCTCTACAGCTATGGGTAAATAATAGGTCAGACTGGACTCTTTAACCTTAGTTAGGTAGCCAGTTTTCTTAAGAGAAGAAAAACTCTGAATTCAAACCTGTTAGGGCTCCGCTTAAGAAATTGACGTTGTGTCGCATACTGGGAAAGGGTTTTCATATATATATATATATATTATATATAATTATATATAATATATTATATATATATGTTAATTGCCTTTCAAAATTTATTTTACACACACACACACACACAAACACACACACACATACAACACACACACACACACACACGATAAACGACAGCGGAAGTGAAACCTCAAAGGTGTGTGTGTGTGTGTGTGTGTGTGTGTGTGTGTGTGTGTATGTGTGTGTGTGTGTGTGTGTGTATATATTGGTAAGAGGTAGGGGAGAGGTGTGTGTATATTGGTAAGAGGTAGGGGAGATGTCATGAAAAGAAATTTTCATGTTTCATATTAAGAGAGATGGAAGTTTGGGTGTGTGTGGGGGGGGATTTTTAAAAATGAAAAGATTTTATTTTATTTCATTTTATTTGTTTATTATTTATTTATTTTTTTTTTTTTTGGAAAGAGTATTTTATTGTTGTTTTATAGTTAAGTACTGATTATTGACGATTAATATATATTAATATTACAATTACGTATAAAGTGAATGAAATTTATTGTATTATTATTATTTTATTATTATTATATTATTATTATTATTAATTATTATAGTTGTTATTTTATATATCTAAATACATTATTATAATTATATATATATATATGTATATATTTATATATATATATATATATATATTTTATTTATTTAAAAAAATATATTAATGTTGTAAAGATAATTGTTATAGTATATTATATTTATTATTTTATTATAATTTTTATTGAAATGTTGTTATTATTGTTATTGTAATATATATTAATATAATTATTGTTATTAATTAATATTATTATTAATGTTATAATTATTACTTATATTTTTATTATTGTTTGTGTTATTATTATAATTATTAGTATTATTGTTATTATAATTTTTATTATTATTAAATTATTGTTATTATTATTATGTTATTATTATGATTATTCTGATGACAATTGTGTGCTTAGTGAATGTTTATGCAAATAGTGTTAGTGTGGTTATAATTATGTGAAAATAATTATTGGTAAATAAGGATGTATATTTTGATTATTATTTTTATCAGTAGTTTATATTGTAATTGTGTCAATGGGGAGTGTAAATGTGTGGGGGTTTAAGGGGAAATATTGTTATTATTAATTATTATCAAAAATATATTATTATTGTTGAAAAATCTTGGTTAAATGGGGTAAAGTGTGATAATCTGTTGTGTGTTGAGATCAAATGGAGATTTATCATGTTACTAAATAAGTGTGTGATCTAAGATAAATTGTTGTGGTCATTCAGTAAATAAATGGGGAGAGTTAATATGTAGAAAATTAAATGAGATATTGTCAGATGTAGGGAATTTTAATAATTCTTGAGAACAACCTTGGACAGGTAAAGGTGATAGAAGGAAAAAACCGGGTCTCTCTGTTTGATTGTATTGAAAATGGAGATGGCGCTAAATTCTACAATTTTTCTTTCTTTTTGTTGTGAATTCTGATTAACAACTTGGATTCTTTAAAATTGAAAGAATGGTTAGTTTCTGAGATGTGTTTTGTGAGTGCGTTGTTCATTTGACCATTTCTGATATCTCTCTTGTGTTCTCGGATTCGTTGGTCAATGTGTCTAGATGTCTCTTCTATGTATTGTTTGTCGCAATCCAAACATTGAATGGTGTACACACCTGCACTGGACCTTGTGTGAGTGTTGTTTTTTGGTTATTAATAATATTTTTTATGGTTTTGGAGGAATTTGTTACCGTTTTTATTCCTAAATTATTAAGGTTTTTTCAATAATAGCTGTGGCTGAGTTGTTTGGGGAGAATGATGTATCACACACACACCACACACACACAACACACAACACACACACACACACACACACAACCTTGAGGTTTCACTTCCGCTGTCGTTTATCGCTACAAGAAAAAAAAAATTTATAAACACACACACACCACCACATACCTAAAAAATGCACAATGTTTCCTTCAATACACACACTAACAGCGCTACATACTCAACACCTTAAAATAGAATATTTGATGTCATATTTCAAAACCGTCTCCTTTTTTCAAACTTCAGAAAATTTTTTTAAACAGACTGAATAAGAAGGATTACCACTCACTTTTTTCTCATCATTCTGTGATATATATAATTCTTATCTTATGCCCTGAAGATGATCTATTTAATAGATCGAAACACTGCAGTGTCGGCCAATAAACTCACCACTTAACCCATTTAAACCTGTGTTTTTTTCAATTTTCTTGATATATTACATATATATATATATATGGGAAAAGTGGACAAAAGGGAATAACTCAAAACAAATAGACGTGGAGAGATATATTTTGTTCCACGTTAAGCGGTACTTCTTCAGTCAATATATTAGACGCAGAACGAAATATATCTCTCACATATCTATTTGTTTTGAGTTATTCTTTTTTGTCCACTTTTCCTTTATCCTTACCACATTCTCTCGGATTTACTCCAACCCTCCTATCTTCATAAACACACACACACACACACACATATATATATATATATATATATATATATATATATCATCAATGTCACGCTTTCAGCGCGGATATCCATGACAATCTCTCTCCATCCGTCCCTATCGCTCATCATTCTCGGAGGTCCTCTATGCAGCATCCTGCATCCGCACAGAGCTTATCAACGTACGTTTTTGTTGGTCGGCCCACACTGGCTTGTCCATGTGCTGGCATCCACAGGAGGACATCGCTTATGAGTTCGTCTTACTCGGATGGTTTGGGTGATATGTGGTAGGTGGCCGTACAGCTGCTTTCTCGTAGGGTGCTGTTTCCACGTCTTGTTCATGATCAACCGCAGCATTTTTGTGCAGCTTCCATCTAGTTTATTCTCTAGTCGCTTAGTTAGGGTCCAGGTGGTGCAGCCATACAGCAGTAATGACACGACAACGGCCTGGAAGAACTGTCTCTTTAGCTTGTCGGTGAGATTGGACCTCCATATGATAGATAATCTATTTATAGCGGCTCAAGCCTTTCCTATGCGTGCATTAACGTCGTTTTCTGTGGAGGAGATGTTACTGCCTAAGTATCTAAATTGTGTTCTACAGAGTTTATATATATATATATATATATATATATATATATATATATATACATATGATTGATTTTAATGGCATGTCAAGCCACTTGGGGTTATTTTATGTCTAGTGGTTAGGTAATCGTGTACATTGTATATTTATATGTACATTTTTGTGTAGTTATCTATTAATTGTTTTACACAGTTATATCTAATACAAATATGTTGGACATGCTTGTATGGCTCTAAAAAATAAAAGTAAAGTCGTGGAGGTGGCCCATTGTCGGTATGAGCCGGTTAGCGAGGGAGTCAATGCCCTTTTCACTAGCACTATAGCAGAGACATTGGTTTTGTGTCTGAGGCGGGTCTCCACAAGTACCATCATCTGCCTACTTTACCGCAAGTTGTACTACTCATGCGCTGTTCGATCGAACCCAGAACCTTGTGGTTCCTAGATCTAATCATTTATTTTAAATCATATGCTTTCAAATACGGTTTTATCTTGTAACAATCATGTCCAATTTCCATCTCTGCCATCTCGGATTCGCAAACTCCGTTATTGTCTCTCTTTCTTACATATCTTATTATAATGGAGATTGTGTGTTTTTCTCTCTGTAACCGAAACTATATTACTACTCAAATCACAATTCCCTTTGTTATTGACATCACAATCTCAAAGATTTTATTTTTATTTAAATCTCAATTATTAATAAAAATTGTTTTGCATTATCAATGCTGTTAACCATATCCACATATTAATAACATGCAATTATATTTATATATACAACAAAATAACGGCTTACAGTGTGAACGGGAAGGCATATTGATATTTAAAATGTGATTTTAATAAATATGTGTTTAGTACTATTGATTTCTAATTGTTTGGTTTTATTTTAATGAATATAAGTAAAAATCTCTTCAATGAATCTTAAATGAAATCCATTAACAAGAAGAAATGACTGTAATTCTATTCTTTACTTCCTTTTTTAACTAAATACTTAAATTAGAAAAAATAACAATGAAAGACGAGAGTGATGGAAGTGAAAGTTTCAGTTGTTCTATTTTTCGATTATACCCCCCTGTTTGAAATCTTTTTATCTGCATTCTTATTTAGTTTCATTAGCCTTTCTAATTTAATACAATATTTTATTACATTAAAACTTAAATACTTGCACCCGGAGGGTGCATATATTTTCTAGTAAGAATAAAAGTTTAATAATAAAGTTAGGGGCTCAAAAATGTTGTTATTCGTCCGAGGAATAAGAACTGGAAACAACGTAGGATCGCGAGAACAAGATGACGACAAAAGAGACGACAGCCGACAAGAGAAGAACGCAAAGGGATGAGTTGGGCATTGTACAAAAAGAGATAATATATCACAAGGTCCTCGCTTTATTCATTATTTTTCATTTTCTTTTCTTTTTTTTTCATTTTCATTCCATCTTTATTCTTTCATTTTCATCTTTATTTTTTTTCCTTTGTTGTATTTATTATTTGTTCTTCCTTCTTATTTTTTATTCCATCCTTTTCTTGATATTTTTTTATATTTCTTTATATTTTCATTTGCGTTTCTCTTTCTTTTTCATTTTCCTCATTTTCTTTCGTATTCCCTTCTTCATTTTATCATCTCGTACTGTCTTTCTATTTTTCTATTTTTCTTTCTTCTTTGTTTCTTTTTGCCTTCCCTATAAATTCTTCTTTCTTTTTACTTCCATCTTTCCTTTCTTTCTTTCGTTTTCTTCATTCGCTCGTCTTCCTCGTAATGTTTCTTCTTTCTTTCTTTCTTTTGTTTATCTCGTATTCTTCCTTCATATTTTTCCTTCCAACTTTTTCTTTCTTTCTTTTTTCATATATTTTTCTTTCGTTTTATTTTCATTTTTTCTTTCTTCATTTGTTCTTTCTTCTTTTTGTTCTCCCGTTATGTCTTAATTTTTTCTTACATTTTGCCTTCCCTCTCAATTTCTTTTTTCTTTATTACTTCCTTCCTTCTTTTCTTCTTCCCTTCTTTCCTTTCTGCCTTTATTTATTCATTCCGTTTCTTTTCTTTCTTTCTTTCTTTCTTTTCTTTTTTCTTTCCTTTCTTTCTTTCTTTCTTTTTTCTTCTTTCTTCTTCTTTTTCTTTTTCTTTTTTCTTTCTTCCTTTCTGCCTTTTTATTATTCCCATTCTTTTCTTTCTTTTCTTTCTTTTCTTTTCTTTTTCTTTCTTTTCTTTCCTTTCTTTCTTTTCTTTCTTTCTTTCCTTCTTTTCTTCCGTCTTTCCTTCTTTTCTTCCTTCTTTTCTGTCTGTCTTCATTTATTCATTCCTTTCTTTTCTTTCTTTTCTTTCTTTCTTTCTTTCCTTTCTTTTCCCTTTCTTTCTTTTCTTTTCTTTCTTTCTTTCTTTTTTCCCTTCTTTTCTTCCTTCTTTTCTTCTTCCCTCTTTCCTTTCTGCCTTTATTTATTCATTCCTTTCTTTCTTTCCTTCTTTTCTTTTTCTTTTCTTCCTTCTTTTTTCTTCCTTCTTTTGCCTTTGCTTTTCTTCATTCTTCTCTTCTTCTTTCTTTATTCATTCCCTTCTTTCTTTCTTTTTTTCTTTTCTTTCTTCTTTTCCTTTCTGTGTCTTTCTTTTAT
>CM042161.1:91663082-91668082 GCA_023376005.1 Doryteuthis pealeii
AAGAAAGAAGAGAAAATGGTTGCAGGCGCGGGTAACGGCGGTTTGTGTTGTGGCCGCGCGTGTGATAATATATATATATATATATATATATATATATTATATATATATAGAGAGAGAGAGAGAGAGAGAGAGAGAGAGAGAGAGAAGAAAAAAGAAAGAAAGGGGGAGGATATTTTTTAAATATCTTTATGACGTAGACATTTTCTCTTTTATCAATTCACGTTTGAAATTTTGCTGGTAATTCTTCCAATTTTCTAAAGTCATCTAGTCTATATAAAAACTTCCTTTGTTCGATAAAATTGAATAATGTTGACCAATTCCAAGGGAAGCCAAGAATTTTCTATCTTATATTCATTTGTCTGAAATCAAAGAGTTTTATTTAATTTGGTCAGTGTTATGATGGAACCATTTAAGTTATTTCTTCTTTTTCAAGTCTATAGTCCAATCTCCTCTTTTGGTATTGTGTTTGTTCTGTCTTTTAAAAATGGATGCAGTCGATATATTGTAAGTCCCGTGACAAAGTGATTCTTAACTAGACTCAGACAAGGTTGTCAATGGGAGTAACAGATTTTTTCTACTACCAGCTGGAATCACTTGTGTAATGGTTATCGTCGTTGAAAATTGATACAGCGACCCGTTTTCAAATTCTTTACGAGGCTATTTCCATTTCACATAGCGCAAATAAAATGGATGCATCCAACTATTCTCCCCTCAGATATGGGTAAATATTAGGGAAACTGGGCTCTTTTATCTTTGGTCAAACTGTCTAGGAGAAGGAAAACTATGAATTCAAACCTGTTAAAATCTGTTTAAAAATTGACCTTGTTTCACATCCTGCTTATGCGGAAGAGTTGGGTAAATGAATATTATCTGAATAACTATGATATATATTGGGGAGTGGTTTACCTAAGTTATCAATCACCAATTCACTTCTCTGTTAACCATAATGACATGCGAACAACAGAGTGATTTTTAACTGGACTCAGACAATGTTGAAAGCTGATTAAGTTGTTGACGTACATCGACAGATTAAGAAAAAAAGTGACAAACAAAACTGCATAATACAATGTAACAAATATGTACAAGGGAAAATATTAAAAAAAAAAGAATCATCAATCATCATCAAGGCTTGTCAACAGCAGGCATTTTCCCTCTCTCTCTCTCTCTCTCTCTCTCTCTCTCTCTCTCTCTCTCTCTCTCTCTCTTTCTCTCTCTCTCTCTGTAAGTCCCGTTGACAAAGTGATTCTTAACTAGACTCAGACAAGGTTGACAATGGGAGTAACAGATTTTTTTTCTCTACAGCTGGAATCACTAGTGTAATGGTTATCGTCGTTGAAAATTGTCACAGCGACCTATCTATCTATCTATCTATCTATATCTATCTATATATCTATCGATCTACCGAGTTGTTTACATTCCATTAACTACCCATTATTTTCCCTTTAAACTAACCCTAAATCCTAACTCTAACTCTAACCCTGTCTTCTTTTTTCCTAGTAGATCACATGCCATGAATAGTAAATCAATAGTAGATCACAAACCTTCGGTAGATCACATATTGGAAGAGCACCGACTTTGTTACCCCGCAAATACTACTATTGGGTTGGTGCATAATTATTGCAGAATTTTTTATTTGGGGAGTGGTTTACCTGAGTTATCAATCACCAATTCACTTCTCTGTTAACCATAATGACATGCGAACGACAAAGGGACTTTTAACTGGACTCAAACAATGTTAACTATGTAGTAACTGAATTTTGCTTCTACTAGCTATGTTGTCCCCGAGATAAGATTATCGAAATCTAAACCGACTTAAAAAGTTACGGCTGTTTCATACAGTGCTAAAACCATGTAAATACGCAAAATAAAAAAATAAAAAATGAAATAAAATAAAAAAGGGGGGTGTAAATAAAAAAAATTTTTTTTAAATTGTACAAAATGGTATATAGATAAAATCTAAAATAAAATTTGAAAAAAAAAATGTAAAACAAATCATTAAAATCATCCGTCTCCTATCATTATTGAAGAAGGGTTGACTTACCTAATCATCTTAACCTCGTAATCCGTACGGAGAAAAATCTTTCTGGCTACGTATCCCATTTAAATATGGGGTAACGCTCATCTGATTGGCTGTTACTAACAACCAATCAGATGCGCGGTGCTTTGTATTTAAATGGGATAGAGTTCTACAACCGTCTAAAAAAATGTTATTTCATTGTCAAACGTCTTTTAGCGGCTATTGTTGGTGGTTGTACCAGAGTTTGAGCACCTCGGATAGGGTCAGCAGGGCAAGGGAAGTCTGATGTTGGAAGACCCAAAACTTCCCAATGAACCCTGCGGATTACATCACCTACGACAACCACCAGCGCCCCAAATGTAGGAGCGTATATTCAAAGTTTTATACCTACTAAATATCTCAGGTATATAATCGGGGGAGAGAAACAGACATATAGAGAGATTAGAGTAGAGATGAGATGATGTTTCTAACTTGTTATTTTCTACTTACTGGTTCTACCTCGGCCGCCATATTATTCAGTCGATTTAATGGACTTTCTGTTAAGGGTTGGTTTTCTTTGTTGATTTCTTGGTGGTGGGCTGGTCATTGCGTGTTTTAATATTAACTCACCAAACAAGACTTGGTTGTTTTCTGATAAAGGTTTTATTTCACAACCCTTCCCATGAATCCGTCGCTTGGGGAGAGGTACCCGGAGAGCTGACAACAACGAAAGTCTGGTCGCATCTGAAGCTAAAACAACCGTGTCTATAATGGCGTCAAGTAAAAAGGTAACTACGCATCAATAACTGTCGGGTAAATTTCCACTGGTCCCCGTCATTCTGAATCTAACGGACCCTATTCAAAATATTCTTCTGCCAGACTGGTTACCGAGCCAAGGTTAAAGAGCCAATGTTAAAGAGCCAAGTCTGCCCTACTATTTACAACTAGCTGGAGGGAGAGTAGTTAGATTGTGGGGATTTAAAATAAATAAAAAGTTCTGAGCGTCTGGACGCTAGCGTCCAGACTTAACGGGCAAATTAATAAAGTCTTGATCTATACTTCAAAACAGTTGTGTCTTGTTATTTCTCTTCATCACTCCATTTCATATTCCTATAAGATGCATACCTTTCCCAAGGGTATTATATATATTAGCGCTTGTCCAGGATTTGAACTCGGGTTGACTAGTCTATTTCCTACGGCTCTAAACATCATACCACGCGCCTTGAGTCCAATATATGAGTCAAATGAATCTATTTGAGATTATGTTTACAATGCTTTTAAACTACATTAATACCTTGCTTGCAAAACATTCATATAGAAACTATGTATGAAGGGTTTGTTTGTTTAAAACGATTGTGAATTGCGTTCAATTACTTGCTAATTATTATAACTAGCAAATATATGCACCCTCTGGGTGCAAGTATTTAAGTTTTAATATAATAAAATATTATATTAAATTAGAAAGGCTAATGAAACTGAATAAGAATGTAGATAAAAAGATTTGGAACAGAGGGGGTATGATTGAAAAATAGAACAACTTTGAAACTAACTCTTCCATCATTTTCAATTACTCCCGTCTTTCATTGGTAAATTTTCCTAATTTAACTATTTAGTTAAAATAGGAAGTAAAGAATAATATTAAAGTTATTTCTTCTTGTTAATGGACTTATTTTAAGATTTATCCCCGAGATTTTTGCTCATATTCATTAAGATAAAACCAAACAATTAGAAATCAATAATACTAAGCATATATTTATTAAAATCAATTTTTTATGATCAATATGCAAATTAGCCTTCCCATTCACACTGTAATCCGCTATTTTGTTGTATATATAAATACAACTGCATGTTATTAGCATGTGGATATGGTTAACATTCTTAATGATGTAAAACAATTTTATTAATAATTGAGGTTTAAATAAAAATAAAATCATGGAGAATGTGATGTAAATAACAAAGGGAATTGTGATTTGTATTGTAAAATAGTTTCGGTTACAAACAGACAAACCCACGATCTCCATTATAATAAGATTAGATAGGAACGGGTAAGCTTAATTGTTTTCAGATTATTTCTATTACATAGGAATAATCACTCAAAGCCAAATAAAGAAGTGTACATTATTGGAGTTAGATAGGAATAGTTGATTGAGGACCGGCCACTCGCCAACTCAGCGTATGAGTAGTACAGAGATCTGTGTGGTAAAGTGGGGAGCTGATGGTAGGTGTGGCGCTCCACCTCAGACTCAGAAACAATCTCCTTGGTCTAGCAGCGCTAGTGAAAAGGGGATAGACTCCCTCACTGTCTGTCTGATACCGACATTAGGCCGCCCCGACGACTTTATTACTTTTTAATTATTAGCAAATTATCATTATTATCTTACTTCTTGCTAGTTTGTTTTACACCATTATTAACTGGGGGTTTTCAGTTGAGAACCTAGTGACAGCAAGTTTAAAAACCTCTTCTTCTTCTTCTTCTTCTTATTATTATTATTATTATTATTATTATTATTATTAATTTGTGAATTTTTCACACCAGCGCAAGCTGATGGTTTCTCTATCCAAGTCTGAGTGACAAATCTCCTCAGGTCTCCAGGACTCTTCTGAGTATTCTAGCCGATTGCACAATGAAATTGACTGGATGGTCTCAATTCTTCCTCCGATTTCAAGCTCCTCAAGTCTTTTTTCAAGCACTGGGGACCGTTCCAAGTGCACCAACTACTATTGGTATAACTTCACCCTCAAATTCCACAGCTTTTTCAATTCTCTGGCAAGGTCCAGGTATTTGTGTATATTTTCATTTTCCTTCATCTTCACCCTGTGATCTGCTGGAACTGCAAAGTCTTCCAGTTGACAAGTTTTCATTTTTTGTTAATCAATACTACGTCTGATCTCCTGGCTGGGATAAGGTCTTTTATCAAAGTCCCAGAGAATTTTGTGCGCATCATTCTCAAAAATAGATTCTGGTTTATGCATGTAAGTTTTTCACACCACCGTCTTTCACTAG
>CM042161.1:91670582-91678082 GCA_023376005.1 Doryteuthis pealeii
CATTCTGACCCACCAGAAAGAAATGCGGTTCTATTTGTACGGGTTCTTCATTTAATAGTCACCGCACGTATCCGTCTAACATAAATTACATAGCTGTCTGTTTATTAATGAACGCACGCTTACTTATATATCTTATACTTGGATATAATGAACAACAACTTCGGGTCAGTATGGTTTCTTTGCCCGGCTGGTCGTCACAATACACTACATGGGCGCTTCGGATCAAAGGGTCACTTTCTTGGATTTGTAATTTTCATTTCGACCCAGTCAATAACGACACGGTTAGCGTAATGGCTACTCTTGAAGAAAATGGACACGTCGGCCCAAGTTCAAATTTTGGTCGAGTTTTCTTTTCACTTCACATGGATAAACAATTATTCGGTTAGTATTATTTGGATTATTCGGACTATTGACCTCATCTTCATTATTATATGTACAACGTTTCGGCCGATGTGCCTTCCGGCCTTCTTCAAATATTTTTGTCGGACTCGGAAACTTTCTCGGACTCGGAAACCTTCTTTTCGGACTCGGGAACCTTCTTTTCGAAATCGGAAACCTTCTTGTCGTAATCGGGAGCCATCACGGAACTTTGAACCTAACCCTTTATTCAGTCCACGGGGTATCCTGCTCTCATTCCGCTAACCATAGCTGGGGTACAGGTGTTAAGCTGTGTTGATTATTATTCTATGTTACTCCTGCCCCTGACCAGGATTGAACCTGCAGTCTAGAAATAGCTGTCACTTAGAATTGTCTTAATCTAACTCTTTTATCCACTACGCTATGTGAGAAAGAAAACAATTCAATTGATTGGTTATTTTGTTTAATGGCATATCAACTCTTGTGGGCTATTTATTGCCAAACCTCGTTTTTGTTTTGTTTTGTTTTGTTTTTCTTTTCTTTTCATTTTTTTTTTTTTTTGGGGGGGGGGGATAGAGTGATACCTTGACTTACGAGTTTAATTCGTTCCACTCATAACTCACTTTTCTCCTTTATCAGATTAATTTTACCCATTGAAATAAACTGAAATGCTATTAATTCGTTCCATCTCCCTCCTAAAATAAACAGCCCTGTCGGATGGGGCTCTATAATACACTAACTGCACCTCAATGGGGCAACCTGTTGGTCGTTGGTGACGACCCATGATGCTTAAGGACGGATTTCTGGTGGTTGAGTAGTCCATGACTTTCAACACTCCACTTTGATCTTTACTTAGGCTAAACGGGTGGTCGGAGAGGGGCGCCCTCTGATCAATCGGCTGGTAATGTCAACCTCTAGCACCTATACGGTTGTCCCAACTCTATTGCTCTTATGGCATACCCAAACCCTTTTTATCATATATGTGCTAGAAGGCGGTAGCTGAGGGTCTTCATGTGCTGGGAATGACGTTAAACTCTATCTGATGGTGAGATTCCAGTTTCGGAGCTCTGGGGAATGTGAAGCGCCCTTTCATCACCATTGCTCCTTGGTCCACGCTGACTCGGAGTGGTTTTTTACCTGTTAGGGTCCCATCTATGTGTTAAATAGAAAAATGTGTTAATAAAAAAATATCCATTAAGAATTAATTTATTTCAAAGCTTTGTCGGAATTATAATGATCCACAGAGGTTGATATGCCGTGAAACAAATCAAACCAAACCAAAAATAAACACCTAAATTCTTTTGTTATTTTTGTAAATATATTTTAAATTAACATAAGCGAATCTGAAGCTCAACAAATTTTAGCTCTCAACACAAAGCAAAAAATAGACTAGGTCACAGCTCATAACTCGGAAAACTTCCAAGTTTGGGCACTCGTAAGTCAAGGTACCACTTTATATGATTTGTAAGTGAATGGTTTGTAGGTAAATATTTTTGTTTGATTTAGTTTTATTAACTGGTAGAAATTATTTTCATTAACACAAAGTGGTTGTAAGGCCGCCTCCTATTAGACAAACCAGCCGAGTGAGACGAACAAGACATGCTGGACACTGCTGGAGAAGCAAGGACGAATTCATAAGTGATGTTCTCTTGGTAGAAATAATTTTTATGTTAGATTTTTTATCAACTGCTTGTGTATCAGTAAATTCAATTTAATGTGAATGAATAATTTAGTAGAAATAACTTCATATGTATTAATCAACTGTTTTTGACCCTCAGCCACCGCCTTCTAGCATCCATATTATTTTTTAAAAATAGGGTTTGCCATGAGAACAATTTGAAGAAGACGATCGGGACAATTATATAGGTGCTAGGGCTTCACATGACCAGTCGACTGAAAAATACGGTCAGGACAATCATATAGGTGCTAAGGTTTGACATGACCAGCTAATTGATCAAAATGGGCCACTTCACACGTCCTGCCTTAGTAAGGGTCGAACTGGAGTCTTTCATGTCTCGGGACATTCAGTATCCGGGGTCACAGAACAGTCAGCCACCACAATCCTGTCCTCAGGCATTACGAGTTATCACTCACGGCCCACAGGTGGACATTATTGGGGGTGGGGTTACCATCTGCAGAGGTTCAGTCGGCGTCTTCTACAGTTCCAGCTGACAGGGCGGAAAAAGATAAAAAGAAAGGAGAAATATGGTAATAAAGAAAGAATGAATGAAAGAAAGAAAATTGTATGAAGAAAGAAAGACATTGAAAGATATAGTTGAAAATAAATGTTACGAATATAAACAAAGTAATAGTAAGAAAAGAGAGAGAGAGAGACAGAGAGACAGAGATAAAGGGAGAAAGAGAGAGAGAGATTTATAGTAAGAAAGCAAGGAAGGAAGAAGGAAAAAATTAATGATGTTATCGTGAGAAAGGAAGAATTATATTGAGAAAGAAAGAGAGAGAAAGAGAAAGTTATAGCGAAAAATAAGTAATGTTATAATAGAAAAGAAAGAAAGAAAGTAAGAACAATCTATAGTGAGAAAGGAAGGAAATTATAGTGGAAAAGAAAGAGAGAAAAAGAGAAAAATATAGGAAAAAATAAAAACATGTTATGATAGAAAATAATATTATAGTACGAAAGAAAAAAGAAAGAAAGAAAGAAAGAGAATTATAGCGAGGAAGGAAGTAGAAATAAAAAGAAATAAAACTATATTGAGAAAAAAAAAGTAAAAAGAACGAAAGAAGAAATTAATTGAGATAAAAGATGAAATAATTAAAGGAAAAAAGAAAGAAAGAAAGAAAGAAAGAAAGAAAGAAAAATAAATTTATAGTGAGAAAGAAAGGAATTAGTAAGAAAAAGAAATAAGATCATAGTGAGAAAGAAAGAAAAAGGAAAGAAAGGAGAAATTGATTGTGAGAAATTGATTATGAGAAAGAAATAAAAGAAAGAAAGAAAGAAAGAAAGAAAGAAAGAAAAATTTATAGTGAGAAAGAAAGGAAGTAGAAAGAAAAAGAAATAAGATCATAGTGAGAAAGAAAGAAAAGGGAAAGAAAGGAGAAATTCATTGTGAGAAATTGATTATGAGAAAGAAATAAAATAAAGAAAGAAAGAAAGAAAGAAAGAAAAATTTATAGTGAGAAAGAAAGAAAGTAGAAAGAAAAAGAAATAAGATCATAGTGAGAAAGAAAGAAAAGGGAAAGAAAGGAGAAATTTATTGTGAGAAATTGATTATGAGAAAGAAATGAAAGAAAGAAAGAAAGAAAGAAAGAAAGAAAGAAAGAAAAATAAATTTATAGTGAGAAAGAAAGGAAGTAGAAAGAAAAAGAAATACGATCATAGTGAGAAAGAAAGAAAAAGGAAAGAAAGGAGAAATTCATTGTGAGAAATTGATTATGAGAAAGAAATAAAATAAAGAAAGAAAGAAAGAAAGAAAGAAAAAATTTATAGTGAGAAAGAAAGGAAGTAGAAAGAAAAAGAAATCATAGTGAGAAAGAAAGAAAAAAGGAAGAAAGGAGAAATTCATTGTGAGAAATTGATTATGGGAAAAATAAGAGACTGAAAGAAAAAAATAAATAAAGTTAGAGAAAAAAAATAAAAGAAGAAGAAGGAAAATTATAGCAAGAAAGGAAGTCGGAAAAAAAAGACGAAAGTAATCGGAGTGTTTAGTTCGAATTAATTTCTTCAAAATCTCTCTTCATTGGCTGTATTATGACAGTTGTTATATCAGTGTCCTTATTTTATATTGATGACCTGAAATTCAAGATCTGTTTTCTTTCTTCTTTTCTTTCTTTTTTTTTTCTTCTTTTTCTTAATGTCCTTAAGAAATCGAATTCAATTTTAACCAACTTTATTTTGAAAAAAAAAAAAGGTTGACGTTTTGTTATGACAGCTGTCAGATCAACGTGTAATTTTTTTTTATCTCAATTTTATTTCTTTAAATATCGGATGGAGATCATCGTACAATTTTTGTTCTTTGACAGGAATGGTAAAAAATGTCCTTCTATGATGGGAGACACTATCCTACAAACTAGACACTTCCTTTTCAATGCCTTCTGGTTGTATTACAACCAACATCTATAATATCCATTCCATTGGTGCGGCTTTTATGTCTTGCTAGAGCGAGAGTATTTACAAATATTGGTTCTGAAAGGACATCTGCCAGTGTGTGGCTTGTCATGTGGTGAATAAACATTTCTTGTTCACTAGCAATTACATCATCATCGTCAGCAGCAGCAGCATCTCTTGGAATATTTTGGTGATATAAGTTGTGCTACAATACACCAATTAGATTTATAGACTAAGCGAAGTGACTTGGTTTAAAGCCGAGCCAATCAATAGCCTGAATACGTGGCTGGTTAACTACTTAATCGCTGATACTGAGAGACGTCCATTTATAATCATTGATAAAGGACTTGCAAGACCGAGGAGCACGAAGGAACAACCAAAGGATTATATACTAAGGATCGCTCTGTTTAACACAAAGGATCTCTGCTGGACAAGCGCTTCTGCTTGAAGCCTAAAGGATGGTTACTAAAATCATAACATCATCCTCATCATCATCATCATCATCAGCAGCAGCATCAAAACATCATCATCACATCAAGAGGAACAAATGTTAATGGTTCGAATAGATTTTTTTTAAATTTATTGTTGGGGACCATTTTTATTTTAGACGTGTTGGACTGCAAAATCGTAATAAGTGAGTTTGAACTGAATAAGGAATCTTACTTCGTTGCGTTCGTGTTGATGTCACATGTTTTCATGTCTATCTTGCAAAGACGTGTTAATTAACAAAAAGAAGCGAATTTATCATAATGGAATTTGATGTTCCGGTGGACGATGGAGTGAAAAAAATTTTAAAGTTGAAAGATGCACAAATACTTAGATCTTGCCAGAGATCGAATAGAAGTGTGGAACATGAAGGTGGCGTTGATGCCAATCGTAGTTGTTACGCTTGAAATTGACCCAAAATCCCTGGAAAAGAAACTGAGGGAATTGGAGATGAGAGGAATAATCCAGACCATCCAAACTATGGCAGAGTTAAAATCAACTAGAATACTTAGAAAAGTCATGGAGACCAGAGGAGAATTGCTGTCACTCAACCAAAACTACCAGTTAAAATTGGTGTGAAAAATGTGTATATTTACCCAAAGACAACAAAGTTCAGACTTCAAAAGAAGAATTGAGACCATCCAGACAACGACATTATTATGATTGGGTAGAATACTTCGAAGAGTCCAGGAGATTTGAGGAGACTTACAGTCTCTCAGACTCCAGTGAAAAACCACCTGTTAAAACTGGTGTTAAAACAAAACTCGTATATGTACCTACAGCGAGATCAGAGTCTGAGATCAGAGGATGAAGCTAGACCATCCAGACCACGGCACAGCTAAACTCAACTATAATAATTAGAAGAGTCCTGGAGACCAGAGGAGACGTGCAGTCACTCAAACAAAACCACTAGTTAAAATTGTTCACAGTCACTCAGACTCCAGTGAAAAACTACCAGTTAAAACCGGTGTGAGAAATTCGTATATGTACCAAAAGAGAACAAAATCTGAGATCAGAGGATGAATAAATACCATCCAATCAATAGCATTGTTAAGATCGGCTAGAATACTCAGTAGAATCCTGGAGACCAGAGGATACTTGATGTGACTCATACTCCAGTGAGAAATCTCCGGCTATCGCCGATGGGAAAAACTACTACTACTACTACTACTACTACGAGTAATAATAATAATAATAATAATAATAATAATAATAATAATAATAAGAAGAAGAAGAAGAAGAAGAAGTTGTCCTCTAGTAGATTTTACCATTCCAGCAAATCATAGAAGAATGTATGTGAAATGATTAGAGCAAAAATCGAAACCATTCAAACCACAAAGCTATTAAGATCGGCTAGAATACTTCGAAGAATCCAGGAGATTTGAGGAGACTCATAGTCACTCAAACTCCAGTGAAAAACTACCTGTTTAAACTGGTGTAAGAAAACTCGTATATGTACCTAAAGCGAACAAAATCTGAGATCAGAGGATGAATCAAGACCATCGAGACCACGGCACAGTTAAACTCAACTAGAATACTTAGAAGAGTCCAGGAGATTTGAGGAGACTTACAGTCACTCAGACTCCAGTGAAAAACCACCAGTTAAAACTGGTGTTAAAAAAACTCGTATATGTACCTAAAGCGAGATCAGAGTCTGAGATCAGAGGATGAATCAAGACCATCCAGACCACGGTACAGTTAAACTCAACTAAAATACTTCGAAGAGTCCTGGAGACTTCACGAGACTTGCAGTCACTCAAACAAAACCACTAGTGAAAATTGGTGTAAAAAAAAACAAAAAAACTCGTATATTTACCCAAAGACAACAAAGTCTGAGATCAAAAGAAAAATCAAGACCATCCAGACGACGACATTATTATGATTGGGTAGAATACTTCGAAGGGTCCAGGAGATTTGAGGAGAATTGCAGTCACTCAGACTCCAGTGAAAAACTACCAGTTAAAACTGGTGTGAGAAAGTCGTATATGTACCAAAAAAGAACAAAGTCTGAGATCAGAGGATGGAACAATACCACCCAATCAAAAGCATTGTTAAGATCGGCTAGAAAACTCAATAGAATCCTGGAGACCAGAGGAGACTTGCTGTGACTCATACTCTAGTGAGAAATCTTCGGCTAATGCCGATGGGAAAAACTACTACTACATCTACTACTACTACTACTACTAATAATAATAATAATAATAATAATAATAATGAGAAGAAGAAGAAGAAGAAGAAGAAGAAGAAGAAGAAGAAGTTGTCCTCTCGTAGATTTTACCATCCCAGCGAATCTTAGAAGAATGTATGTGAAATGATTAGAGCAAAAATCGAAACCATTCAAACCACAAAGCTATTAAGATCGGCTAGAATACTTCGAAGAATCCAGGAGATTTGAGGAGACTTACAGTCACTCAGACTCCAGTGAAAAACTACCAGTTTAAACTGGTGTGAGAAAGTCGTATAGGTACCAAAAGAGAACAAAGTCTGAGATCAGAGGATGAATCAAGACAATCAAGCCGATGGTATTATTATGACCGACTAGAATACTTAGAAATGTCCTTGAGACCCAAGAAAACTTGATGTTATTCACA
>CM042161.1:91683082-91688082 GCA_023376005.1 Doryteuthis pealeii
TGAATAGATATCCCCGCCTAATTAATTAATTATTAGTTAATTAACTTCCGAAATTAGGTACGACTTCAATTAAGCACATATTCTCCCAAAAATTGTCGGCTAAAAAAAGCCATATCAAAACGCATCGCTTGTGTATTTACTTCTCGTATATATATATGTGTGTGTGTGTGTGTGTGTGTGTGTGCACATCACATTGTTTGGTGTGCATATATTATATATATATTATATATATATATATATATAAATATATATATAATATATTATATGCACACCAAGCTAAGTGATGGCTGTCTACTGAGTATTTGTTGAATAGAATCTGTGAATACAGAATTTTCTCTGGTAACAGTCAGGCATTCGTCTGTACAAGAGGTTAATCGTTAATGGTTGGATGCACTCGTCTAGTAACGGTTATCCTTATAGGAAATGGAAACGGATAACTGTGTTCAAATCATAGGTGCAACTGTGTACATTTATCATAGTGCTAATGCCCTTGGGAATGGTACGCATCTAACTACTATCCCTCCAGTTATAGGTAGATAGTAGAGTGGAATATGCTTTTTAATCTTGGCATGAAAATTAGTCTAGGTGAAGCAATACTCCGAATTCAAACCCGGTGTAGGAGTTATTTTCGCATTCGCCTGGGGAGTTGTCTGCCCGTTTAGTGTCGCTGGTTCCCGCTAGGGGCTTGTGTATTTAAGCGGCTGATTTGAACTTATCTTCCTCTCTTGCCTGCTGCTCGACCTACGAGACACAATGAGATAGTCTTATGGCTACCCCTTTCTTGTTGGGGCTTCGGCCCTTAACACTGGCCACTCACTGCTAGTAAGTCTCTTATACGATATATGACTATCCTTTAGTCATGTATCCGTAACTACGTTTTTATGTACATTTAGGTATCTCTTTGATACCTAAATATCTTGTATTTTACCATTCATGAATGTGTCATTATCTCTACTCTTGTATATGTATTTATGTACTTTATGTATCTCGTCATATTCATGTGCTGTATACCTATTAAATGTTTTGTCCCTCAACCTTCGTCGGAGTTTGTTTGCGTTGCAACGAGTTATGACTTTGTCTTAACCTTTGAATCTTACACCGGTAAAAATCCATTTATAAAAGTTGACCTTGTGTCGCATCCTGCTCATGTTAGGGGTAGAAGTAAATGCATAGTAGAGCTTAATACGAAATTTTCGTCTTTTTTCATTTAACATAAACATAAACACACCCATCACATGCCTACACCCACGTACACTCTGTTTTTCTTTGTTTTAAATTGTTTGTAAAAAAATATTCAAATATTTAAATTGTTTGTAAAAAATATTGAAATATTTAAATCGTTTGTAAAAAATACTGAAAAAAAATATTGAATAAAAAAGCTTTTATTTTTTAGTTGATTTTTTACCAATTCTTTCCTATAACAGAGATTTACTTTATTCAATTTTGAAAAAAAAAAATGAAAAAGAAAAAAGAGTTTTATAATTTGCTTGAAGCATTGTGTTTACATTGGTTTGGTGGTTGGTTTTGAAGGCTATCACAATGCAAGTGTAAAGAAAAATAAGGTAACTATGATGTTGTTTGTTTATCTTTGATTTATTCTTAATATTTAGAGATAAAGATATCTTCGCCAGAAGATTTCAGAAAGTCTGGCCTTGTTAGCTTGTTGTTAGGACCTGTCAATTCTTATGCATGACTGGTGATGTCTCTATGTGTGTGTTTTTATGTGTGTCTGCCTAACAATGTCTTCTTATCATTCCAAGTTTTGCCTAACCCTTTTGTTTCTTTTTAAATAGTGGGTAATTTATGAGGAAATGCGTCCCGGTCTCCTGCCTCAAAAATTTCTACCCGGTAACTATTAAAATAACGACCTAGCTCAATCTATTCAAAACCATCCATCTTCATATCTATCTATCTATCTATCTATCTATCTCAATTTGAAATACTAAGTTTTTTTTATTCATGTTTGTTTAATGTCTTGTTTTTAGTTTAAATAAACAAGAATTACGACAAAGAAAAGAAGCGACCCCCCACCTCCAAATACATTTACTTGTCGAAAATATCTATCTATCTCCATTTGTTCATATCTATCTATATTATTTTATTTGTTTATCTATCTATCTATCTCAGTCTATTCCAAAATATATATCCATTTTCATATCTAAACAAGAATTACGACAAATTACGATACATAAATAAGAATTACGACGAGATGGGGTTGTTATTTTGATAGTCACCGGGTAGCAATTTTCAAGGCAGGAGACCGGGACGTACTTCCTCATAACTTACCAAATAGTGACTCTCACTCACTGTCTTCCAGGTCCCATAACCTAGTTGCTTGTGGAGGCGTTACCCAAGTAGTGTTCTTGGGCATTTTCGGAACATTTCTAAATTCAGCATTTTCAGAGTTTTCATTCTCCTACACTGGTTACAATACAAAGGTTTAAGTGCCCAGTGTATCCTACTCATTATTGGAGGGGGGATTGTTAGATTTATACCTTGCCTAAGGGTATTAACATTAATGTGAAATGCAAAACAGCCTGGCGCAGGATTTGAACTTGTGTTGCCGATCCACCTCTTACGGTGATAACCGTGACGTCATGAGTGTAGAGAATACAGTTTTTACAAGAATATTTTACGAAGAGTCACCATTCTTATCCGCCCAGCTGGGGGTCCAGTGAGTTTCGGCCACTGGATCGTTAAGTAAATTAATAGCGTCGATCCCAGGGGGCTATCCCCCCCCCCCAGGCAATACCTGCCCCCTTGATTTAAAGGGTCTGGGCTGGGTTTATTGCCCAGCGCCTGTGGCACCCCCTTGAGGGTCAATGCCGACGGGATCGACGCAATTTTTATGCGCCCACGTTAAAACGAGACCATGGGTCCAGCGCTCATAAGTGGAATGAGAGGCAGATACCCCTAGCCGACGTATATTTTTATTTCTTGTATTCTTTTTACTTTGAAACTCAGAGTTTGATGAAAACCACCTTTGCACTATGCCCAGAGGCTTAACTCCGACCCAAATGACCACTGAAGACCCTAACCACGGACAAAGTGGTAGGCTTTTTAAAATCTCCATCTCAAGGGGTCAATTTAGTTCAGTCGGTAGACTATACACTTAGGCACCAAAAGGTTCCGGGTTTGATATTCGCTCATTCAGGGCATGAGTAGCACAGCTTGAATCTGTGTGGTAAAGTGGGGAACTGGTTGTAAGCCTGGTACCCCACCCCAAACAAAAAAAAAACAATTTCCCTTGTGTAGCACCAGTGAAAAGAGGATAGAATCCCTTACTGTCCAGATGATACCAACAATAGGCCACTCCACTGTCTTTACTTTTTATAATCATTGTCTTGCACCCATTTGTAGGATTACAAGTATTTCTTTCTAATAATAATAATTTATACACAATTATATATCGTATCAAGTATTCCTATATAATGCCGATAATTTATATAAAATTATATATTAGATGACCAATGAAAATTCTCTCTTCTTATACATACAAATCCTGGTATAAATCTATGAGTTTGCACTTACATGAGCATACATTGTGGATGTACTGTGATTTTGATGATCCCAAATAGAATCATCCCCACTAACCAGATAATTGGATATTTTACACACACACACACACACACACACACATATATATATATATATATATATATATATATATATATATATATATATATATATACTTGATTTTGACCTGCACAGAGGAGGCAACCATGATTGAAAATCCAGGTTGATTTTGAAAAATTAATTTCACCTTTCCTTTCAGAATTCATCAAGATCTCCTGCCGAAGGAAAAAACAATAAACAAAAATGGTATCCAGGGTATAATACTAAACTTCATGCGATAGAGAAGATCCAGTTCTGGAGATCTGGGTAGTGTGGATTAACCCTTTATTGTCCGTTACTTCACTGTCCACTCTGACCGAGTGTGGTAGTACCTGGTAGGATCTCATCTAGGATTCAAATATATATGTATATATATACATATATATATATATATATATATATAGGGTCATCCACAGACACGTGTTTCGACTTATCAAGTCTCCTCAGTGTGGCTAGACATTTTGTAAGCTACCTACAGCCCGGAATTGAAATCCGATCTGTTGGATGTCAGTCCGGCACCGTAACCATTAGGCTGTCTTCACTTACAGAATGGGAAGGGGATTTTAACTGTTTTAATACACACATCGCTTTGCGTGTAAAGGCCGTCACAAAGTGCTCCATTCCTTAGAATAAATATATATATATATATATATATATATGTGTGTGTGTGTGTGTGTGTGTGTGTGTGTAGCCGGCCAATGCCGGGGTCCAGTGGCTTCGACCCTGGACCTTACAAGCTAACATCGTTGATCCCAGGGGGCATCCCCCCAGGCAGCACGTGCCCCCTCAGTTTAAAGGGGCAGGGTTGGGTTTATTGCCCAGACCTGAGAGGATTGATTGCACCCACCACCCATGAGCTTCGGTTCGTGGGGGGTCCCACATTAATAGGGCCTTGTGCCTAACCCGTACAACGTGGGGTACGTGGTAAATATGATTAAAATATATCTTTTAAACATTCGATAGAAAACTATTTCAGAAACAACCACAAAAAAGAAGTAAATATCACTGTACAATCAACGCGATTCCCTAACCTCTAGGCATGAAATAACCCTTGACGGATTGACATGTTAGAATGATTGGTTTGGTTTGTTTTGTTTTACGGCATATCAACCTCAGTGGGTCATTTAATGCCGATAAAGTTTTGAAACAAAGTTATTCTTAATGGATACTCAATGTTTTTTATAAACATATTTTTCTAGATGGGACCCTAACAGGTACTACCACTCCGGTAGAGTGGACCAGGGAGCAATGGTGATGAAGGGGTGCTACACATCACCCAAACCTCCAAAACTGGAACCTCACCATCAGATAGAGTTTAACGTCATTCCCAGAACATGTGGACCCTCAGGCACCGCCTTCTAGCACCCATATGATAGAAAGGGTTG
>CM042161.1:91693082-91700582 GCA_023376005.1 Doryteuthis pealeii
CCCAAGAATACAATAGCTAAAAAGATATGAATGATTTTGTTACATAATTAGTGGATACCTAATGCTTTTATAAGGTATTGTAGAAATCATAAGGCGATTAGTATAGGTGATGGCTTGAGAGTGAGTGACAGCGTTTGACCTCACTCTGACCTTGCGTTCTGGGGATGAATCGTGGGAACCGGAACCCAATAGAAGGCTCTTCCGGTTTAAGGATACTAAGTAAGTTAAGAGTCAGTTAGAACTTAGAAGCGAGCTAGCAATATGTAAGCCTCATCTGCGCAGATTGTCTGGGGGATCTGGAATGAAGTAACATCAACCTAAATCGAAGTCTTGTGTTTTATTACTAAAAACTAACAATGACACAAGGCTTCTGATAAGAAGAAATCCCAACAGAAACCAGACCCGGAATCCTCAATAGAAGACCAGACGAGACGTTAGAAGATATACCAGACCAGGATAGATGATAGACGATCAGAAGCAAGCCGGGCCAGAAGAATAGACGACAGAGTAAGAAGTAAGAAAGGTATATAACATTATATAGATTTGGTACGGTGAAAAGACCAGTATATAACAATTTTTTTTGTATTGATAAAAGACTTGTGCAGAATCACCCATCTTTTTTTTTGGGGGGGGGGATAGCAGAATAATGGTGCAACAGTGTGCACAGATTATATGATATCATTCAGAGTATTTCCTTCTTCTGGATTGGTTGCAATACGGAAACTGAAGAAAGCCTAGTTTACACTACTACTTACTAATATATATGTTGGAATATTTGTGTATATATATATTTACCAACCCCTCCACACGAGCAGGATGCGACACAAGGTCAATTTCTTAAGCGGGGTTCAACAGGTTTGAATTCAGAGTTTTCCTTCTCCTAGACCGGTTTCCTAACCAAGGTTAAAGAGCCCAGTCTGCCCTACTATTTACCCATAGCCGGTGGGAGAATAGGATTCATACCTTTTCCCAAATATACAGATAGATAGATAGGGTGCAATGGGTAAATTGTCGTCAAACGAACTTATCATATATATATATATATATATATATATATATATATATTTCATATTATCAATCAAAGCCTGAAGAAGATACCAGAAGATCTGAAACACGTGTTGCATATTTAAAACAAAAAGAAATTAACAAATTTTTTCTGAGAACAAAATACATTTTGCGGACCTTCCTTTTTTTAATAAAATATTGAATTTTCTCCCGTTAGAACCAGAACAACATTTTATATATTTATATATATATATATATATATCTTATTATAATGGAGATTGTGGGTTTGTATGTCTGTAACCGAAACTATATTACTATTCAAGTCACAATTCCTTTTGTTATTTACATCACATTCTCCATGATTTTATTTTTATTTAAACATCAATTATTAATAAAATTGTTTTACATCATTAATACTGTTGACCATATATACATACTAATAACATGCTATTGTATATATATATATATACAACAAAATAGCGGTTTACAGTGGGAATTGGAAAGCTAATTTGCATATTGATATTAAAAATTTGATTTTATTAAATATATGCTTAGTATTATTGATTTCTAATTGTTTGGTTTTATACTAATGAATATGAGCAAAAATCTCGGGGATAAATCTTAAATGAAATCCATTAACAAGAAGAAATAACTGTAATAGTTCTTTACTTCCCATTTTAACTAATAGTTAAATTAGGAAAATTTACCAATGAAAGACGGGAATAAGGGAAAATGATGTAAGAGTTAGTTTCAAAGCTGTTCTATTTTTCAATCACCCCCTCTGTTCCAAATATTTTATCTGAATTCTTATTCAGTTTCATTAGCCTTTCTAATTTAACATGATATTTTTATTATATTAAACTTAAATACTTGCACCCAGAGGGTGCATATTTTGCTAGTATATATATATAAATCAAGATTTAATATTATGGATTTAATATCCCGTAACTAAAGTTTCATGCTTACTTGCAATCATCAGACGTTTTTTAAGTGTTTAATACTTTTGAGAGGGGTCCCTTGGAAAGGATTTTTCATTTATCCTCCTCATTTCATTCATTCTTATTTCATCATTATTCATTTTACCATTATTTTTAAGTATATATATATATATATATATATATATAATATATATATATATATATATATATATATATATATATTCCTCCACATTACATTTTTAATTTTCCACTCCTTTTATTAACTTATTTTTGAACTTCTTTTTTCTATCATTTTCTTAATTTCTAATTAAATTCATAATCCCACTCATCCATTATGAAGATGTATTTACCATTTGCCGACTACTTTCTGAAGACGTACATCTGAATTTTTTAAAATATATTCATGAAATTAAATAAAATTGCAATGCATTTGTTAAATTGCAATGCATTGTTAAATTTGACCCCACAGGCCACACATTGTAGTTTTCAAGGTGACATAAAGTCGTGTAACGTAATGTGCAAAGGAGGTAATTATATTTCTCTACATAGACCATTCACAAAACTACATTGAAAAAAGCATGTTAAAACCTTGGTGTTTGGTTGAGTTTTACGGCATGTCAACCCTTGGGTTATCTTATGCTGAAGATGTTTTAGTTTTAGTCATTCTTGATCGGCATTCAATTTTTAAATATATCTTTAA
This sequence comes from Doryteuthis pealeii, assembly GCA_023376005.1. Taxonomy (NCBI): domain Eukaryota; kingdom Metazoa; phylum Mollusca; class Cephalopoda; order Myopsida; family Loliginidae; genus Doryteuthis; species Doryteuthis pealeii. Next base: position 91,695,726 of record CM042161.1, read on the forward strand.
AACATATTTTAAACTTAATTTTTAACCTATGTTACCCATAGATGGGTTTAACAGGTACTATGGCTCATGTTAAAAGTGAACCTGGTTGTAATGGCAATTAAGAGGTACTACGCAAACCACAAGGTTCCTAGTTCGATACCGGTCCTCGCAACTCAGCGTATGAGTAAGGAGCTTATGGTAGGTTGGCGCTCCCCACCTCAGGTGCCCAAAACAATCTCCTTGGTCTAGCGCTATTGAAAAGGGGATTAGACACCCTCTCTAACTGGCTGATACCGATATTAGCCGCCCCGGACGACTTTTACACACTTCTCAGAGCAATAGAATTGGAACCTCACCACTAGAGGCAGCTTAAACGCTATACCCAGAATACTAAAATCCTCTGCCCCCACCTTCTAGTACATATATGATAAAAATGGTTGGAGGTTTGCCATAAGCCCAATACCGTCGAGACTATATATTGGTGCTAGGGATTGACGTCACTAGTCGATTGGCCAGAGTGGCCTCAAGCCAGGGCAAAAGTTGCATGTCTTGACTGCTCATCCACTAGTGTTCCATCCTTAAGTATCCCTAGTCGCCCCTCACAGCCGATAGGTGCCACATTAGGGATGTCTTACTGTTACATAATCTATGCGGTTGCATAAGATTATTGTCAATCCCGTAATTCTGAGGGGGATTACCCTTTTCATACCATGGCCGGGTATTTCTATGGAAAATTACAGAAGCCGCCAAAATACGTGTAGTCACGTGGGACCGTTCGGTCGCCAGTTTGCAGTTGGACGTCAGGCAGTGAAGATGTTACTGCCGAACTATGACTCACTCTGCATACGCGCGCTATGTTAGTTAGTAGATGTCTGGTGATTTAACAATAAAATAAGATCAAAAGTAATCGAAGTCTTGTGTTTTTACCTAAAAAACTAACAATGACACAGGGCTTCTGATAAGGAGAAATCCTAACAGAAAACCAGACCCGAAATCCCCAAGAAAGTCCAGATTTTAGAAGATTCCAGACCAAGTCAAGATGATAGAAGAAATACCAAAGACGATCAGAATACTAAAGACGGCCAAGAAATAGAAGTAAAGAAAGGGCTATGTAACATTATCCCTCTGCAGAGGTACAGTCAGTATATTCTACAGCACCTGCCGACATCTTTGGAGATGACGTATATCTGAATTTTAGAATATATTCATGAAATTAGATTAAATGGCAATGCATTTGTTAAATTTTAACCCCGTGGGCCACACACTGGAGTTTTGAAGGTGACATAACGTTATGTGACGTAACGCACAAAAGAGGTAAATATATTTTGTGTACTGAAGCCACTCCGCAGAATGCGTTGGAAAAGCCTGTTGAAACCGTGTAAACATTTTGTAATTAAATTGATTCCTTTAATGCAATGTAATTTTCAAAGGAAAATTTGTAGAAGACATGACTTATATATATATATAATTTGACAACAGAAAATCTGTAAAGACACACACACACACACACACACACACACACACACCACATGGAAACACACACGCGCGCACAGATAGAAAAACACACATGCAAACACACACATACACATATAGAGTGATAATGACACCAACACGCTCTGCCTATTATCAAAGTGACACGATTTCACTTATTATAAAAGCTACTGCAGTCATTCAGTGTTGCGAGGATAATAGGGGATCGGTAGAGTATTCGTCTTTGAATCTTAAGATTCCGGGCTCAATACCAGTCCTCGTTAACTCAGTAGCAAAAGCTAGATAATTTGATGTGCGCGGCTAAACCACATCTGAATGCTGACAGTATGTGTGGTGGTCCGGTTCAGCAAAAAAGAAGCTGCACGGTGTAGCGAAAAGGGGATAGACACAATTGCTGTTCGGCTGATACCGACAACAGGTCCCTTCATCAACATTTATTACTACATTTAATGGTCTTATTCTTTGGCTATAGTTATTTATATTAAAACTTAAATGCCATTCTAATATCCTTATATATGATATGTAGCTACATGTGCTACATTAGGGAGAGTAATCAGGCGTAGTGATTAAAGTGCTGGACTGTGACATCGTCGTATGCGAGTTCAAACTCCAGTAACGCTTTCGTACTAATATCTTTCAGAAAGGTATGCATCCTCTTATTTCCCGAAGTTATGGGTTATATAGTACCACTACTGTTCTTCTTCAAAAATTGTATTGGCATTGAATAAGCCATGAAGGTTGGTATGTCATTGAATAAAGAAAAAAAAGAAGCCCAAAGGTAAACTTTTTTTTTCAGAACAGATATTACATTTCACAAAGGCTATATATATTATATATATATATATATATATATATATACATATATAAATTGTATATATATATATATGTGTATATATATATTGTATATATCAGTCATCCACAGACACGTGTTTCGAAGTTTACTTCTCATCAGTGCGGCTTTAACAGCTACCTCTAGCCGGGATCGAAACCCGACAGAATATTCATCTGCCAAGTTCCTTACCATTGCGGCCAACAGCGGTGGTTAGTCTGGGGTGAATAATTAATTGATACATATATTACGGGGTTATGTTTTTACAATCAACAGAGAACTCAAATCTCTAAACAGCGGACAGGTGAGTAACAGCTTACGCCAAACGGCTAAATTTCAATTTATCCCCCCCCTCACACATACACACAGTGCTCAACCATCGGAATGGGAAGCGTATATATCAGTCATCCTCAGACACGTGTTTCGAAGTTTATTTCTCATCAGTGCGGCTCGCCTTTTAACAGCTACCTCTAGCCGGGATCGAAACCCGACAGAATATTCGTCTGCCAAGTTCCTTACCATTGCGGCCATCAGCGGCTGTCAGTATGGGGTGTACAATTAATTTATATATACTTTACGGGGGTATGTTTTTACAATCACCAGAGAACTCATGTCTGTAAACAGCGGACAGGCGAGTAACGGCTTACGCCAAACGGTGAAATTTCAATTAATGCCCCCTTACATATATATATATATATATATAATATTCTGATTGATTTTCCCGGATTCCGCGCCATAGTGAAATTATTACTAAGTTAACTCTGCACAAAATTATTGCAATAAGTATTTAGCAGTAGAATCACACGAGCAGGATGTGGCAGAAGATCTATTATTAAACGGAGTTTAACTGGTTTTGAATCAGAGTTTTCCTTGTCTTAGAAGGCCGAAGAGCCCAGTCTGACCTGCCGAGGAGAGAAGTTGGATTCATGGTATCCAGAATTTGAACTCGAGACCCCGTTTTTATTTTCAACGACGATTACTGTTAAGTATCTGGCCGCCATCCTTGGCCAGTTGTAAAAGAACTTAAAGTAAATAAGTAAGTAAGTCAATAAGTCCTGTGGTATTGTTTCCTTTAGGTCCGACGTCCAAGAAGATCCAAGTATCAGTGAGCTAAGATTAGAATCGGCCAGTATAAATACACCAACAGCAGCAGCAGCACTGCCAGTGATTGGATAAGAAGGCTGGTCACATGGTAGTCGACGAGTCTATAAGTAAAAGTGACCATTTGCCTCACGCCTTATATCAATGGTTAAAATCATGGGAAATGGACTCGTCGCCCCGAGTTCAAATCCTGGACGTGGTAATTGCATTTCACTTAGCACTATTACCCTTGGGAAAGGTATGAATCCTACTCTCCCTCCAGCTATGCGTAAGTAGTAGGGCAGACTGGGCTCTTTAACCTTGGTTAGGCAACCGGTCTAGGAGAAGGAAAACTCTGAATTCAAACCTGCTGAACTCCGCTTAAGAAAGTGACCTTGTGTCGCATCCTGCTCGTGCGGAGGGGTTGGTATATATATATATATATATCAAAAAATTCCAACAATTACAATTATGCAACTCTGATTATCTAGGGGAAACCAGAGTTTTCTCTTGTTTTTGGATCCAATATGTAGTATTGTACATTTTTTTCTGAATAAAATGTTACTTTTGAACTATCTCCTTGATACGACAATTAATTTGGATCAATTTGTGTTATATCATTAGATAAATGACCAAACAAATAACCTAATATCAGCTGCAAATAGTTCTGAAATTATTTACATTAGCACAAGACGCACAGTATAATATAAAAGAACAAAAATCTACTAAATATAAATATATAGATATAATTCCTTCTCTCAATTAGTTTCGACCATAGGAACATCATCAGGAATATTCATTATTTTCAATTAGATTTGATAACAAAATCAATAAGCCACGAGGAAATCAGGCAACATATATATTTGTTAAATGTACGTTCATCAAGCAGAATTATGTTAGCTATAAATAAATACATATATATGTTTGTGTGTATATGTGTGTGTGTGCGCGCGCATGTATATATATACCTGTCTTTATATATATGTGTGTGTGCGTGTTTGTGTGTGTGCGTGTGTGCGGATGAAAAGTCCGAGAGAAATTTGCGAAATAAGAATAATAAGTCATGTAAAAACTCCACCATATATTTTTATTTCAGGTTTAGACTTCTTATGTCTTTTTAATATATCTAGTTCATGTCTTTTAAAAACAAAAACGACATCTCAACCATCGATGGCAAACTCCTAAACTCTGTAGAACAATTTAGATACTTAGGCAGTAACATCTCCTCCACAGAAAACGACGTTAATGCACGCAGAGGAAAGGCATGGGCCGCTATAAATAGATTATCTATCATATGGAGGTCCAATCTCCCAGACAAGCTAAAGAGACAGTTCTTCCAGACCGTTGTCGTGTCGGTGCTGCTGTATGGCTGCACCACCTGGACCCTAACTAAGCGACTAGAGAATAAACTAGATGGGAGCTGCACAAGAATGCTGCGGGTGATCACGAACAAGATGTGGAAACAGCACCCTACGAGA
>CM042161.1:91703082-91715582 GCA_023376005.1 Doryteuthis pealeii
CACACGCACACAAGGAAATACACACACGCACACACGGAAACACACACATACACACACGGCAACACACACACGCACACACGGAAACACACACACACGGAAACACATTCACACGCACACACGGAAACACACACATGGACACACGGAAACACACACACACACGGAAACACACATACACGCACACACGGAATCACACACACATGCACACATGGAAAACCCCATATGCAAACACACACATACACACATAGGGTGCAATGAGTAAATTGTCAACATTTTAGATTATTTATTTCATGCAAGCGCTTTGTTTGTTTCAGCTTTTCTCTATTGCGTAGCAAACTAGAATCAGTTGGGAAGTGTCAGTGAGGAGAGCAGCACCATGGCGCAATTCACTTCTCTGGAAATCTTGAAACGGCATGCTGCACCGCTCGCTATTCACACCGGAATCTCCAATACTAAGATTTCACAGTGATTGAGTGTCCATCCGAGAACGGTGCAGAGGATTTAAAAAGTTCGATGACTCCAATGGTGATTACGAAGGTACGGCAAATGAAATAAATAAAAACAGATAAATATGAAGAAAATAAAGCCACTACTATCAACAACAACAACAGCAAAAACAAAAACAACAACAATAATAATAATAATAATAATAATAATAATATATGAACTATGAACGCCTTTCCCATAATGCCTCACAAAGTAAACTAGTCTTCCCACCATGTCACAAACATTTAACCACCCTTCCCCTGATCCACCACACAACACAATATAAGGAAAATAAACGCACGAATTCACATAATTCACATGTTTTAAATTATTTACCCTACTATATATATATATACACACACACACACACACACACATATATATATATATATATATATATATATATATCTGGAGGATATGTGCTTAATTGAAGTTAATGAATTTTAGGCGGGCATATATGTTCATATATATATATACATATATATACATACATACATATGTATATATACACACACACACACACACACACACAACACACACACACACACATATATATATATATATATATATATATATATATATATATATATGGGTCGGGTGAGCTCAGTCGGTAGAGCGTTCGGCTAGAAACCACAAGGTTCCTAGTTCGATACCGGTCCACGCCAACTCAGCGTATGAGTACCACAGGGATCTGTGCGGTAAAGTAAGGAGCTGATGGTATGTGTGGCGCTCCACAATCTCCTTGGTCTAGCGCTATTGAAAAGGGGATTGACTCCCTCGCTGATAGGCTGATACCGACTTTAGGCCGCCCCGTCGACTTTACTTTACTTTACTTACTTACTTATATATATATATATATATATATATATATATATATATATATATATATATATATAATATGTATATATATATTTCTAGTATAAAAAAAACTCAAGAGTTGTCTAAGTTAAATATACGAAATTACACAGTAAAAACTGACTCAGAATTATCCTGATGATCCTTTGGGAGAAATCTAGGTAGATATTCTCTGAATCATTAGTGTTACTTTATCATATATATATATATATATATATATATATATATATATATATAATGGAGATGCCCGAATTAGTGCAAAAGAGACGTGAGGCATTTAAGAAGACTAAAAACAAGGTATCCATAAAGGACATCAACTAAATATGCAATCAGCGTGAAAGCTTTTACCAATATAATGTAATTTTCTAAGTGAAAACTGGAGGTAGAAATATCTAATCGATTTATAATTGGACAACTGACATGCTGCACCCTCTCATTCATAATATATATATATATATATATATATATATATATATATATATATATATATATATATGAGGGTTGTCCAATTAAAAATAAATATATATATATATATATGCATATATATAGATATATGCATATATATGTATATATATACGTATATATATATACATTCATATATATACATATATATACATAAATACATACATATATACATATGTATATATATTCATACATACGCACATACACACACACACACACACCACACACATATATATATGAGGGTTGTCCAATTAAAAATAAATATGTATATATATATATATATATATATATATATATATGCATATGTATATGCACATCTATGTATATATATACGTATATATATATACATATATATATACATATATATATACATATATACATATGTATATATATATATACATACACACACACTCACATATATATATATATATATATATATATATATATAGCGCGCGCTTCGTCCCAAATTAAGGATATGCGTACTACTTTGCACACCCATACACACACACACACAAACACACATATATATATATATATATATATATACATATATATATATCTGTGTGAGTGTGTGTGTATGTGTAATAATAACAACAACAACAAAAATTAGAATAAAGAAAATAAATACAACCCCTATATAAATATATATTTATGAGAAATAAACAAACAGACGATGTGTTTTGATATGGCTTTTTTAGCCGACATATTTTGGGAGAATATGTGCTTAATTGAAGTCGTACCTAATTTTTGAAAATTAATTAATTAATAATTAATGAATTAGGCGGGAATACCTATTCAAATGCAAGGCTAAACAAATCGAGAAAAATCAATCTCTGTATGTACATTTCAGATTAGTAGGCCTCATCAGCAGAGCTATAGACAGCAAGACCGCTTTGTGTCCGGTCCGAACCCTGACTGTCAAGCTGACAGGCAGAGACTCTAACCATTACACCATCAGGCCCTTAACATGTAATCACATCTCATTCAAACATCAACAAGTTTTATGATTACTAATAACATTTCAATCTTTGCAATACAAATTATACCCCTCCACCAGAACTTTCAAAAATATTTTTAACCGTCCCTAACGGCTTCTGCGTTCATAAACATTTTAAAAAATGTTCTTTTTCGAACTTTTGAAATTCTATTCTTGTATCCAACTCAAAAAATAAAAATTATACTCTGATGAAGGTCGGCAAAATCTGTGTACGGAACATTTTATGCATTTTTCCTATTATTATTATCATCATCATTTCAACTATATAATAATAATAGCGTAAATCCGTATACATTTTGATCAACAGACCGAAATACATGTGTAAGTGATATCGATTAAAAGTGATATCGATAAAATTCATTTTTATCCATCTACATTTCTTTTCTTTACTCATTTTTTCCTCATATTGTCGGATTCATTTCCCATTCTCACATATATGTGTCTGTGTGTATGTGGGTGCGTGCGTGCGTGCGTGCGTATGTGTGCGTATGTGTGTGTGTGTGTGTGTGTGTGTGTGCAAAGTAGTACGCATATACTTTCTTTGCTACCAAGCGTTTGCTATGTTTTCTTAATGAGTGTTGGGAAATGACATTGGCACTCATATTGTAATAAGTATCATATGTGTAATAAGTGTCACATTTGGAGCCGCTCCAAAAAGGCTGGAGGCGGTTAAACTGTAGGAATTAGCGATTAATATCCTAATTTCGTTGTCCTGACGTTGATTCTTTTCAATCGAACTCTTCTTGTAAAACGATACCAGCAAACTACACATTGCATACTAGATCGTGTCGGCATGGTTACGCAGAGGAAATCTAAAGGGAGAAACTAAATTTATTTTCTTCTATGGTCAGGGTAGCAGTTATGGAAGTTCTCTTTTTCTCTTCTTTTTTCTCTTTTTTTAATTATTTTTAGCCTTTAAATTCTGCCCATTTTGTATATACACTCTTACAACTATTTCTCCAAGGAATATGCCCAAGCTAAGCCACACCTCATCCAAAACATAGACCTCCCCGCCTCATCCAAAGAAACTAACCCCACCCAGTCCAAAATAAGACACCAACCCTCCCTCCCCTAAATTGATAGATATAAAAGAGATGTTACTTTGGGAAATTCTCAGTAAGAGCCATGTTCTTGTGATTACCTGAAGATGCCGTATTAATACGGTTGAAATAAATTATTGTAATGAAGCAAGTTTAGAGTTTTTCTTCATTTACTACATATATATATATATATATATATATATATATATATATATATATATATATATGTATATATATATATATATATATATATATGTATATATATATATATATATATATATATATATGTATATATATATATATATATATGTATATGTATATATATATATATATATATATATATATATATATATATATACTGTATTTAATTTTTCTTAAGTGAAATAACTTCAACATTTTTTATTATTGCCACAAATTTTAATGAAATTCTCATACAAATTGACCAAAGAACAAGGGAATTGATGACGATACACAGAGCATAAAATCCGTGGGAATGACATAGTCAGTGTGTTGTCCAAAAAGGAGGAAAGTGACTCACCAATCCAAGGACTCGGGGAATAAACAAGAAAGAGCAAAGAAAGACCAATTACAGTTACCACAAACAGTACTGTAAGTATATGGTCAAACTGTAAAAAAACAAATTCTTGAAAACAAAAATTGGAAGAAAAACAACTGTACGGGTACTTCAAGTGACAAATTAGCGAGATTGCACACGAGATGATCTAGACTAGGAAGAGGAAACCTCAAGAGAAAACCTTAACCTTTGTAATAGCTGCACATAATAATTCCTTAAGAACTAATTATTTAAAGCGAAAACGGATAATACGCAGAATAGCAACTATAGACTATGTGGTGATAGAGATGAAATAGTTGATCACATAATAGGCGAATGTAGTAAACTGGCGCACACGACCGGGTAGAAAGGGTGATCCATCCACTGGGAATTCTTCAAAAGATTAACATTTAGTGTTGTTTATTATGCCTTCTCGTGTCTGCGAAGAATCGACAGTAAGTTAACCAAGCGGTCAGTCGAAGAACATAAAACAAATGAATTATATTAAAAAGGGTATAAAAGTTCAATATCTCTCGTAAAAAGTCTCAGGTACATAAAGATTAAATGAATGAGGGTGATTGAAGAGGGGGGTGAAGATATGTATGTTGACACTTGGTGTTTTGGTAGAGAACTGCAGAATTTTCCAAACAGGCGGGAAAAGTCCTGGTGGGGTCGAAGGTTGGTACGTGTTAATTGTTAGGTTATCCTCAGGTCGCACACGGGGGGGGGGGAAGGAATGGTTTTCGGAGAAGAGTCAATGTATGTATCACGTCAGAAAAGTACTTGTAAATGGTATATGGACAAAAGAAAGTGAGATGCATGAAATTATCGGTTATTTCTTCTAAGTCTAACATAAACAAAGGGGAACCACTCTTCACTCATAAATTATTTATTTATTTATTTATTGATCTTCTAGGAAAAAAAGAAGACGGGGTTAGGGTAATGATTTAGGGTTAGGGTTGGGGTTAGGGTTTAGGGTTAGGTTTAGGGTTAGTTTAATGGGAAAATAGATAAATAAATTATCAGTCAAGAGTGGTTCCCCTTTGTTTATGTTAGACTTATAGGAAATAACCAAATTATCTGTGGTCAATTGATTCAGTTTTTTGGTCGCACATTCAACATATTAGATTTTATCTGCGTTTTATGTCTGTCGGATAGTTTCTAGTAGGTAAGCTCTGGTTCACCTTATTCTTCTTCTTCCTATTATAATTATCATCAAATATTGTGAGTTTTTCAAACCAGCGTCTGAAGTTTGATCGTTATTATTTTGATTATTATTACTAGCAAATATATGCACCCTCCGGGTGCAAGTATTTAAGTTTAATGTAATGAAATATTATATTAAATTAGAAAGGCTAATGAAACTAAATAAGAATACCGATAAAAAGATTTGAAACAGAGGGAGTATAATAAAAAATAGAACAACTGAAACTTACTCTTCCATCACTCTCATCTTTCATTGTTATTTATCTAATTTAAGTATTTAGTTAAAAGAGGAAGTAAAGAATAAAATGACAGTTATCTTTTCTTGTTAATGGATTTCATTTAAGATTCATTGAAGAGATTTTTGCTTATATTCATTAAGATAAAACCAAACAGTTAGAAATCAATAATACTAAGCACATATTTAATAAAATCACATTTTTAATATCAATATGCAAATTAGCCTTCCCATTCACACTGTAAACCACTATTTTGTTGTATATATAAATATAATTGCATGTTGTCAGTATGTAGACATGGTTAACAGTATTAATAATGTAAAACAATTTTATTAATAATTGAGGTTTAAATAAAAATACAATCATGGAAAATGTGATGTCAATAACTAAGGGAATAGTGATATGAGTAGTAATATAGTTTCGGTTACAGACAGAAAAGCACACAATCTCCATTATAATAAGATTTCATTCTTTTCTCAATGCAAAAACTTTTCTTTTTTGTACGATGCAAATTTTCATCTTGACAGTTTTTGTACGTGAATAAAACTGTATCCATTTTAGGCAATTATATTTTGTTTCTTTCTTCTTTTTTTTCACTTCTGTCCAATGAAATTCATTGAATATGTTTTCTTCTCGAAATCAGAAACCTATTGGTGCAAATTGAAAAATAAGAAACCGGAGTTAAACGGGCTTGAAAAGATGTAAGATTGTAACAATCGAGTGAAAAGTATTTTTTTTTTTGATAATCTAGGCTTTCATAGAATATTCGAATATAATTTTCTTGTTTACTTTATTTTGCACAATCATTTCCCTTCTTTTGCGTTTGTGTAAATGTCTGTGTGTTTGTCCGTGTGTGTGTTTGTGTGTCTCTAAATTTGTGTGCGTATTTATCTGTTTGTTTGTTTTGGTGTGTCTGTATTTGTGTGTGTTAGTGTGTGTGTTTGTGTGTGTATTTGTGTGATTTGTGTGTGTGTGTGTATTTGTGTGTTTGTGTGTATTTGTTTGTTTTTGTGTGAGTGTCTGTCTGTCTGTGTTTAACTAGCAAAAAACAAAAAAGAAAGATGTGTGTGCTTTTGTATGTATTTGTGTATGTTTGCGTGTATAGGGGATAGTCTGAGTGTGTGTGCATGTTTGTGTTTGTGTTTATGCAGCAAAAATAGGAAGAAATATGTGTGTCCGAAGGTCTATGTGTGTGTTCATATTTTTGTGTGTTTGAGCGTATGTGTGTGTGTATGTGTGTGTGTGTGAGTGTGTATGTGTAGGCATTTATCTATCAAAATGGGAACTAATGATAGTGTGTGTATGTCTGTGTTTATCTGTGAGTTTATCTATAAAAAATGGGAAGAAATATGTGTGTATTTCTATTGGTGTGTGTATGTGTGTGTGTGAGAGAGAGAGAGAGAGAGAGAGAGAGAGAGAGAGAGAGAGAGAGAGAGAGAGAGAGGAGTGTTAGTGTTTGAGATCGTAAGTGTATGTGCATGTATCTGTGTGTGTGTGTGTATGTGTGTGTCCATGTGTATGTGTTTGTGTGTGTGTGTGTGAGAGAGAGAGAGAGAGAAAGAGAGGGGAGTGTTTATCTTGCAAATATGGGAAGGAATGTGTGCATGCGTTTGTGACTGTGTTTGAGATGGTATGTGTATGCGCATGTGCATGTATGTGTGTGTGTGTGTGTGTGTGTGTGTGTGTGTGTGTTTATATTTAACAAAACTTCCTGTAATTTTATACAATAGCGTCGGATATTTAAAACAAAAACGAAACTTTAAGAAAAACAAACATTTCCAATTCTTCAGATTCAATAGCGATCAAAAATTGCAGCAAATATTCGTAAATTGTGTTCTACCCAACGGTAATTTTTTTTTAAATTATAAAAAAGTTACAAAACAAAAACTGTTTGCTTCAAAAGAAAATGTATCGCAAAAAAAATATATAAAAACAACGAACATTGTCATTTATATTTATGGGGGATTTCTAAAACAAATGTAAAATAGAATTATAAAAACAGGTAATAGTTTGCTACGAAATATGGTGTCATTAGTTGGCAGAGCATACGCATAGAAATTGCAAGGTTCCGGTTTTAATACCGGTCCCCACCAACTCAGCTTGGGTAATCGGATCTATGAGGCAAAACACCTGGGAACTGAAGGTAGCTGTGGCGCTCTACTTCAGCAAAACCAATCTCTTTGTTTTAGCGCTAGCGAAATGGAGATAAATGTAAAGATTCTTGTGGCCATTTTTAGGCTGCAGGTAAGAGCACTTTACAGTGGAGATCCCTTGTGGCATTAAGTTGGATCCGTGTCGAGTAGAATCCTATGATCCTTGTGTTTTACATTAAGTAGAATCCTTGTTTGTTGGCCCGTGTATCTTGAATCCTATGAATCTTGTGTTCCTCAGTGTTAAGCACGAGCAACTGAATGCCGTTCCACCAAGGCCTTTAAATAGTTAACAAATCACGTATTCGAGCGTATTGATTAGCCGATTTAGTCCACGTAGCTTTGATGAGTCTATAAATTTAAGTTGTGATCCATAGCACACTTTATATAATCAAATATATTCCAACATTCCTCTGGCTGATACCGACAATAGGTCACTCGACCCTCTTTACATTTTAGAATGTAAAAACAAGTATTCCTTATTTCATATGCATCCCTGTTTCCTTAGGTATTACGATGCAAGCTGAACTCTGTCAGTGAGGCTCAGAATATGTAGGCAAGAAGAGTCCCCAAGACAAAGTGGCTAACGTGCTGGACTGCAACATCTTAGTAAGCTAGTTCGAACTCCAGTCGCGGTATAAAGTTCATTTCGGGTTAATACACTTGGCAAATGTATGAACTCCTTCGTCTTCCCAGCTGTGGCTTAAATAGTACCACCACTGCTCTTCTACATGGACAGCTTTAGCATTAAACATTATAAGCTTAAAATGCTTCTAAGGAAACCAGGAATAATCAGAATACGCTAACTGCTTTCCCTTGAAGAGAGTTAAGATCTCCCACAAAAGGTGCAATGGGTATGACACTAAATGGCTTCCGGTGGTGAGGCTGCTGTTCCTGAGCTTTAAGGAGTGGGGAGGCATTCTTGTACTCGAAGTGACACAACCTGTTAGTGTCTCATCTACGGGTAAACTTCATCTTTGAATGAAAAAATAGTTGGTATCTTATATGTTATTAGTTTATTTACTAAGTGAACATTCTATTTCCATACTCTTTGCCAAGAGAAGTAGTCCTTTAAAAACAATAAGACCATTAAACAAGTATTCTTAATACAAATTTCTAAACAGTTACATGGTTTCAAGTATTCCTATCAAACACAAATAATTTTTAAATAGATCTATTTAACCAATAGATGGGACCCTAAGAATTTGTAAAACACCAGGGCCGAGTGTCTCCTCATTCCCCAGAGCTCCAGAACTGGATGCGGTTTAGTGTCCTAACTAGGGAACAGGGAGATGCATTATGTTGTTTGTTTTGTTTTACGGCATATGAACCTCAGTGGGTCATTTGATGCCACAAAGTTTTGAAATAAATTCATTCTTAATGGATACTCAGTATTTTTAATAAATACATATTTCTATTTGACCCATACATGGGACACTAACATGTACTACCACTCCGTGTCAGAGTGGACCAGGGAACAATGGTGATGCATAGGTGCTTTACATTCCCCAGACCTCCAAACTTGGAACCTCACCATCAGATAATTTGATGTCATTCCAATGACATAAAGACCATCAGCTACTGCCTTCTCGCACATATATTATAAAAGAAGCTGGAGCTTGCCATATGGGCAATAGGGTTGGGACAATCATATAGGTGCTAGGGCTTAACATGACCAGCTGATTGATTGGAGAGGGCCTCTCCGATCACCCGTCAAGCCTAAGTAAGGGTCTAAGTGTAGTGTTGCGTGTCATGGCTGCTCATCCACGAAGATTCCGTCCTTAAGTATCAAGAGTCACCACCCACGGCCAACAGGTGGCCCCATTGGGGAGCAGAGGTGCAGTCGGTGTATTTCAAGCCTCAGCCGACAGGGCTTCGTAATTTTGCTTACAGTTGTACAAATAATAGGCATATGAGAGCCATGTTTACCTTACAATGACGTTTATTAAATCATAAATTCTCACACAAAGAGTTTGCTATTTTTGTGCTTATTGCTGCAATAAATATTGGTAGGGATAAATCATTGACACACGACAAAGCCCCTGGAAGCAGCACCTCACAAAAGTAGGTGTATTAGCACTTATATCTTATCACACAAACCACCCAAGACAAGCTAGACAATGGAGAATTAACCACGTTACACCTACACATGGACACGTCAGTATTGGCCAACTAGCAAAACCTTACATTGATCAGATACATTATTAGAACACAATGACTGCACCTCTGCAGAGGTGTAAGACTCACCCAAAGGGGTCACCTGTTGATCGTGGGTGGCGACTCGTGATGCTTAAGGATGGAACTCTGATGGCTGAGCAGTCCATGACATGCATCACTTTGCTCCTTACTTAGGTTAGACGGGCGATCAATTGATTGGCCATGTTAAGCCGTAGCCCCTATATGATTGTCACAACAATATTGCTCTTATGGCAAACCCCAACACCTTTTACTATATGGGTGCTAGAAGGCGATGGCTGAGGGTCTTCATGTTCTTCATGTTCTAGGTATGACGATAAACTGTAACTTATAGTGAGGTCCCACTTCTGGGGTGTGGGGAATGTAGATCACCCCTTCATCGCCATTGCTCCCAGGTCCACTTTGACTCGCAGTGGTAGTACCTGTTAGGATTCCATCTATGGGTTAAAGAAAATATTTGTTTACAAAAAAAACTGAGTTTAAAACATTTTCTTCCAAACTATCGCTACGAATCTTTCAAAACTTTACCGGCATTAAATGACCCACCGTGGTTGATATGCCATGAAACAAAAGACAAACATCAAACGAAAGATACGGGTTGCGAAAGAGAATGTCATTGGGAATCCGTGCTGCCAGACCGACTTAATGATGATGATTATGATGATGATGATGTTGTTGTTGTAGGAATAGTATGAGTTGTGACTAACTCTTTGTCGGTGGCAATCTATACATATATAAAAAGTAGTTTGTGTGTATGTATGTCCGGAGGAAACTATAAAAATGAAACAAAGTAAATGTATATAAACATTTACTATCATCAGATCTTGCTTTGCGAGCAAAAATAATGAAGGCTTGATTTATATTAATAAAGATAATTAAAAAATAAAATTTAAATGATAACAGCCTAGAATTTTCTTTGCATTTAATATTTTAGATCAATTTGGACATCAATTTTTTTTTCAGAGTGGCTGGGTCAACGCAAGGTCTTTTTTACATAAGAATTTAAATGGGTCATACTACGAGGATCTAACTCACGATTCAATTATAATCGATCTGTTATACTAACTTTTTAACCTCCCTGACTACCCAGGCAACGCCGGGTATCCGCTTCTAGTATTAGAATAAATTTCTATTTGCATCCAAAAACATTACATCAAAAGACTTTACTGTATACATCACTCATTATAGGATGCAGTCGTTGTATGATGGACATCCTCGTAGGAAATGGACACGTCGAACCGAGTTCAAATCCTAGATGATACTGTTTACATTTCATATGACGCTATTTCACTTGAGAAAGGTATTGTTACGGTTTTTGTGGCCATCCTTCAGGCTTCAAGCAAGAGCGCTTGTCCAGCGGAGATCCTTTGTGTTAAACAGAGCGCGATCCTTAGTGAAGGATCCTTTGGTTGTTCCTTGGTGCTCTTCAGTCTTGCAGATCCTTTGTCAGTGATTGCAAATGCAGGTATGTCAGTATCAGCCGAATAAGTAGTTAACCAACCACGTATTCGGGCTGTTGGTTGGCTGAGGTTTAAACCACGTGACCTCGCTTAGTCTATAAATTTCAGTGGTGGTTTATAGCACGGTTTAGATACCAAAATATCCCAACAAGTGTGTATTTACCCAATGGGGACACCTGTTGGCCGTGAGTCGTGGCCCTTGATGCTTAAGGAAGGAATCTTTACGAGTAGTATATGACACAAGGTCTCGAGTATTCGGCATCTAGCAAGGACCGAACTCGCCATTAAGTTGTAATAGATATGCGAAACTAAGATAGCTAGCCATTACACCACGATAGGATGCCCAAATCTTGAAAATGGTATGCATCCAGCTATTCTCTCTCCAGCAATGTCTGGTCTCTTTAACCTTGATATGGCAACCGGTCTAGGAGAAGAAGAATTCTGAATTCAAATCTGTTAAACTCCGTTGAAGAAATTGACCTTGTGTCACATCATGCTATATATATATATATATATAATATATATTATATATATATATATATATATAAAAGCAATTGGTAATTTGCTTGAAGCATTGTTAAGTATGTTATAATATATTAATATTTTTGAAGGCCAGTACAATGCATATGAAAAATAAAAAACAAAAAGATGTTATTTTTGTCTTATCGATTTCGAAAGCATGAGCTTCATCATCAGAGTTTATTTTCAGAAATGACGTGCTTATATTTTTATTTGTGTGGTTACAATTTCTCTTCTTATTTCCTTTTCCTCTCCTTTTTTTCCCTCTCTTTCTTCTTCTCCTCCTTTATGAATGAAATGGGCGAATAACTCTAATTTCTTATTTCTCTCTTCTTTTTTTTAA
>CM042161.1:91722039-91732039 GCA_023376005.1 Doryteuthis pealeii
TTCTTCTTGTTAATGGACTTATTTTAAGATTTATCCCCGAGATTTTTGCTCATATTCATTAAGATAAAACCAAACAATTAGAAATCAATAATACCAAGCATATATTTATTAAAATCATTTTTTTAAGATCAATATGCAAATTAGCTTTCCCATTCACACTGTAAACCGCTATTTTGTTGTATATATAAATACAACTGCATGTTATTAGCATGTGGATATGGTTAACATTCTTAATGATGTAAAACAATTTTATTAATAATTGAGGTTTAAATAAAAATAAAATCATGGAGAATGTGATGTAAATAACAAAGGGAATTGTGACTTGTATTGTAAAATAGTTTCGGTTACAAACAGACAAACCCACAATCTCCATTATAATAAGATTAGATAGGAACGGGTAAGCTTAATTGTTTTCAGATTACATATTACATATGAATAATTGTTTTCAGATTCATATTACATATGAATAATTACTCAAAGCCAAATAAAGACTTGTACATTATTGGAGTTAGATAGGAATTGTTGATTGAGGACCGGCCCTCGCCAACTCAGCGTATGAGTAGCACAGAGATCTGTGTGGTAAAGTGAGGAGCTGATGGTAAACGTGGCGCTCCACCTTAGACGCAAAAACAATCTCATTAGCAAATTATCATTATTATCTTACTTCTTGCTAGTTTGTTTTACACCATTATTAACTGGGGGTTTTAAGTTGAGAACCAGTGACAGCAAGTTTAAAAACCTCTTCTTCTTCTTCTTCTTATTATTATTATTATTATTATTATTATTATTATTATTAATTTGTGAATTTTTCACACCAGCGCAAACTGATGGTTTCTCAATCCAAGTCTGAGAGACAAATCTCCTCAGGTCTCCAGGACTCTTCTGAGTATTCTAGCCGATTGCACAAAGAAATTGACTGGATGGTCTCAATTCTTCCTCCGATTTCAAGCTCCTCAAGTCTTTTTTCAAGCATTGGGGACCGTTCCAAGTGCACCAACTACTATTGGTATAACTTTCACCCTCAAATTCCACAGCTTTTTCAATTCTCTGGCAAGGTCCAGGTATTTGCGTATCTTTTCATTTTCCTTCATCTTCACCCTGTGATCTGCTGGAACTGCAAAGTCTACCAGTTGACAAGTTTTCATTTTTTTGTTAATCAATACTACGTCTGATCTCCTGGTGGGATAAAGGTCTTTTATCAAAGTCCAGAGAATTTTGTGCGCATCATTCTCAAAAAATAGATTCTGGTTTATGCATGTAAGTTTTTTCACACCACCGTCTTTCACTAGAGTTTGAGTGACAAGTCTCCTCGAGCCTCCATAACTCTTCTGAGAATTCTAGCCGATCTTGATAAGATCGGATAGAATTCTCAGAATACTGTTGTCTGGAGGATCTCGATTCTTCCTCTGGTTTCCAATTCCTCGAGTCTGTTCGCTAAAGTTTTGGCGTCCGTTCCAAGGGCACCAACTACAATTTGCATCACATTCACTCACACATTCCACAGTTTTATTTTTCAATTCTCCAGCCATATATATATATATATATATATATATATATGTGTGTGTGTGTGTGTGTGTGTGTGTGTGTGTGTGTGTGTGTTGGGTGTGTGTGTGTGTGTGTGGGTGTGTGTGTG
Source organism: Doryteuthis pealeii (assembly GCA_023376005.1). Taxonomy (NCBI): domain Eukaryota; kingdom Metazoa; phylum Mollusca; class Cephalopoda; order Myopsida; family Loliginidae; genus Doryteuthis; species Doryteuthis pealeii. The sequence goes on from CM042161.1 coordinate 91,723,673, forward strand.
TGTGTGTAAAATGAAAATGCAAGTGAATCCGATGGTATGTTGAAAAGAGAAAGAAAGAAAAGAAAGTATTGAATGGATGAAATAGGATATTTTAATTAATTTAACTTACACGTTTTTTGGTCAGTTTATCCATGTATACATAATTTTATCAATTATTATTTTTAAATAACAATATGAAATTAATCTTTTTCTATTATTTTTATTTCATTTCATTTTGTTATTTAAAAATAATGATAGATATAATAGTGTACACATGGATGAACTGACCGAAACACGTGTAATTTAAATGAATTAAGATATCCTATTTTATCCATTCAATACTTTCCTTTATTTCTCTTTTCAATACACACACACACACACACACACACACACACACACACACACATATATATATATATATATATAATATATATATATATATATTGAAAAGAGAAATAAATGAAAGAAAATATTGTATGGATAAAATAGGATATTCTAATTAATTTAACTTACACGTGTTTCGGTCAGTTTATCCATATATATATATATACTATATATATATATATATATATATATATATAAATATCCAAGCGTGTCGGGTAAATCCGCGGTGAGAAAAAAAAACAGCAAATAGTTTGATTGTAAAAATATACTACCAAACATCAACCGGGGAGAACAAAATTTTTGGAAAAAGAAAAGACCAAGATAATTGTACCAACATAAAGTAATCTATTGGTACAGTATTTGGCCAAAAGAAAAAAAACAATTTACATGTATATATATGTATATAAGATATATGTATATTCATACAACCGCTAGGAAAATAAGCTAATAAGTAAAAAGTGCTCAATACCTAAGTAGAGCTAATAATAAAGATAAATCTAATGAGTCAGACGAACCTACTATTAGTTACGCTTAATGCTCTTCAGGGCTAAGATCTGACTCATTAGATTTATCTCTCTCTCTCTCTCTCTCTCTCTCTCTATATATAATATAATATATATATATATATATATATATATATATATATATATAATATGAATTTAACATTTTGGAAAAAACAATTAGTAATTATTATTTAATTATTTAATGAATTTAACATTTTGAAAAAACAATTAGTAATTATTATTTTTAATTATTTTTAAAAATGTTAAATTCATTCTGTCGGATTAATTTCCATTTATTTAACACATATATATATATATATATATATATATATTTATAATATATATATATATATATATACGCTTACTCAAAATGAAAGAAGCGTCATTTTATATAAACCACTCATTTACTTCAGGAAACGAGATTCTATTAATCTATTCCAACCTTCTAATACCTATGTATATTTCTTATTTCTTAATTAATTTCCACGACGGATTGTAATCGTCTCACCATTCTGACCCAGCAGAAAGACATTCTCGATAGAGAATGCGGTTCTATTTGTACGGGTTCTTCATTTAATAGTCACCGCACGTATCCGTCTAACATAAATTACATAGCTGTCTGTTTATTAATGAAAGCACGCTAACTTATATATCTTATACTTGGATATAATGAACAACAAGACCGGGTCAGTATGGTTTCTTTGCCCGGCTGGTCGTCACAATACACTACATGTGCGCTTCGGATCAAAGGGTCACTTTCTTGGATTTGTAATTTTCATTTCGACCCAGTCAATAACAACACGGTTAGCGTAATGTTTACTGTCGAATAAAATGGACTCGTCGGCCCAAGTTCAAATTTTGGTCGAGTTTTCTTTTCACTTCACATGGATAAACAATTATTCGGTTAGTATTATTTGGATTATTCGGATTAATGACTTCATCTTAATTATTATCTGTACAATGTTTTCATGTCATGGGTCTTCATGTCATGGGACTGACGTTAAACTCTATCTGATGGTGAGGTTCCAGTTCTGGAGCACTGGTGAATGTGGAGCACCCTTCATCACCATTGCTCCTTGGTTCAATCTGACTCGGAGTGGTATTACCAGTTAGGGTCCCATGTATGGGTTAGAGAGAAAAATGTGTTAATAAGAAATTAAATGTCCATTAAGAATTAGTTTATTTCAAAGCTTTGTCGGAATTAAATGATCCACCGAAGTTGATATGCCGTAAAACAAACCAAACAAAACCATAAATAAACACCCAAATTATTTTGTTCATTTTTTTAAATTAAAATAATAGCACTGTATTGTATAAAAATGTAATAAAAGAGAATTACTGAATTATCTACAGTAATGTGTTTAATATTTATTTTTTGATAAATAATATTTTTCTTCGGCGTAATAAATTTAGAAAGTTGAATATGTTTTAAATTAACATGAAACTCACTCGTACAACAAATGTTAGCTCTCAACACAAATCAAAAATAGACTAGGTCACAGCTTATAACTCGGATAACTTCCAAGTTTGGGTACTCGTAAGTCAAGGTACCACTTTATATGATTTGTAAGCAAATGGTTTGTAGGTAAATATTTTTGTTTGGTTTAGCTTTATTAACTGGTAGAAATAATTTTCATTAACACAAATTAGCTGTAAGGCCACCTCCTCCTATCACACAAATCAGCTGAGTGAGACGAACAAGACATGATCGATACTGCTTGGAAGCAAGGACGAATTCATAAGTGATGTTTTCTTGTGGAAGCCAGCACATGGGTACGCCAATGCAGGTCGTCCTGCAAAGACTTACATTAGCCAGCTTTGCGCGGATATTGTACGCTGCGGGGAGGATCCGCCGGGGGCAATGTATGATAGGGGCGGTTGGTGAGAGATTGTCATAGGTATCTGTCCTACTAGCGCAATCTAATAATGATGATTTATCAATAGATAATAAATAATTGCATGTTAGACTTATCATTAACTTCATCTGTATCAATAAACAATGATATAGGTGCTAGGGCTTCACATGACCAGCCGACTAAAGAATACGTTCGGGACAATCATATAGGTGCTAGGGATTGACATGACCAGCTAATTGATCGAAATGGACCCCTTCACATGTCCTGTCTAAATTAAGGTCAAACAGGAGTCTTTCATGTCACGGGACCATTTAGTACCCGGGTCACAGAACAGTCAGCCACCACAATCCTGTCCTCAGGTATTACGATTTATCACTCACGGCCCACAGGTGGACACTATTGGGGGTTTGGTTACCATCTGCAGAGGTTCAGTCGGCGTATTCTACAGTCCCAGTTGACAGGGCGGAAAAAGATAAAAAGAAAGGAGAATTATGGTAATAGAGAAAGAATGAATGAAAGAAAGAAAATTGTATGAAGAAAGAAAGACATTGAAAGATATAGTTGAAAATAAAATTTATGAGTAAAAACTAAGTAATAGTAAGAAGAGAGAGAGAGAGAGAGAGAGAGAGAGAGAGAGAGAGAGAGAGAGAAAGAGAGAGAGAGAAAGATTTATAGTAAGAAAGAAAGGAAGGAAGAAGGAAAAAAAGTAATGATGTTATCGTGAGAAAGAAAGAATTATATTGAGAAAGAAAGAGAGAGAAAGAGAAAGTAATAGCGAAAAATAAGTAATGTTATAATAGAAAAGAAAGAAAGAAAGTAAGAACAATCTATAGTGAGAAAGGAAGGAAATTATAGTGCAAAAGAAAGAGAGAAAAAGAGAAAAATATAGGAAAAAATAAAAACATGTTATGATAGAAAATAATATTATAGTACGAAAGAAAGAAAGAAAGAAAGAAAGAAAGAAAGAAAGAAAGAGAATTATAGCGAGGAAGGAAGTAGAAATAAAAAGAAATAAAACTATATTGAGAAAAAAAAAATAAAAAAGAACGAAAGAAGAAATTAATTGAAATAAAAGATAAAATAATTAAAGGAAAAAAGAAAGAAAGAAAGAAAGAAAAATAAATTTATAGTGAGAAAGAAAGGAAGTAGAAAGAAAAAGAAATAAGATCATAGTGAGAAAGAAAGAAAAAGGAAAGAAAGGAGAAATTCATTGTGAGAAATTGATTATGAGAAAGAAATAAAAGAATGAAAGAAAGAAAGAAAGAAAGAAAGAAAGAAAAATAAATTTATAGTGAGAAAGAAAGGAAGTAGAATGAAAAAGAAATAAGATCATAGTGAGAAAGAAAGAAAAAGGAAAGAAGGGAGAAATTCATTGTGAGAAATTGATTATGGGGAAAAAAATAAGAGACTGAAAGAAAAAAAGAAATAAAGTTAGAGAAAAAAAATAAAAGAAGAAGAAGGAAAATTATAGCAAGAAAGGAAGTCGGAAAAAAAAGACGAAAGTAATCGGAGTGTTTAGTTCGAATTAATTTCTTCAAAATCTCTCTTCATTGGCTGTATTATGACAGTTGTTATATCAGTGTCCTTATTTTATATTGATGACCTGAAATTCAAGATCTGTTTTCTTTCTTCTTTTCTTTCTTTTTTTTCTTCTTTTTCTTAATGTCCTTAAGAAATCGAATTCAATTTTAACCAACTTTATTTTGAAAAAAAAAAGGTTGACGTTTTGTTATGACAGCTGTCAGATCAACGTGTAATTTTTTTTTTATCTCAATTTTATTTCTTTAAATATCGGATGGAGATCATCGTACAATTTTTGTTCTTTGACAGGAATGGTAAAAAATGTCCTTCTGTGATGGGAGACACTATCCTACAAACTAGACACTTCCTTTTCAATGCCTTCTGGTTGTATTACAACCAACATCTATAATATCCATTCCATTGGTGCGGCTTTTATGTCTTGCTAGAGCGAGAGTATTTACAAATATTGGTTCTGAAAGGACATCTGCCAGTGTGTGGCTTGTCATGTGGTGAATAAACATTTCTTGTTCACTAGCAATTACATCATCATCGTCAGCAGCAGCAGCATCTCTTGGAATATTTTGGTGATATAAGTTGTGCTACAATACACCAATTAGATTTATAGACTAAGCGAAGTGACTTGGTTTAAAGCCGAGCCAATCAATAGCCTGAATACGTGGCTGGTTAACTACTTAATCGCTGATACTGAGAGACGTCCATTTACAATCATTGATAAAGGACTTGCAAGACCGAGGAGCACGAAGGAACAACCAAAGGATTATATACTAAGGATCGCTCTGTTTAACACAAAGGATCTCTGCTGGACAAGCGCTTCTGCTTGAAGGCTAAAGGATGGTTACTAAAATCGTAACATCATCCTCATCATCATCATCATCAGCAGCAGCAGCATCAAAACATCATCATCACATCAAGAGGAACAAATGTTAATGGTTCGAATAGATTTTTTTTAAATTTATTGTTGGGGACCATTTTTATTTTAGACGTGTTGGACTGCAAAATCGTAATAAGTGAGTTTGAACTGAATAAGGAATCTTAATTCGTTGCGTTCGTGTTGATGTGACATGTTTTCATGTCTATCTTGCAAAGACGTGTTAATTAACAAAAAGAAGCGAATTTATCATAATGGAATTTGATGTTCCGGTGGACGATGGAGTGAAAAAAATTTTAAAGTTGAAAGATGCACAAATACTTAGATCTTGCCAGAGATCGAATAGAAGTGTGGAACATGAAGGTGGCGTTGATGCCAATCGTAGTTGTTACGCTTGAAATTTCCCAAAAATCCCTGGAAAAGAGACTGAGGGAATTGGAGATGAGAGGAAGAATCCAGACCATCCAAACCATGGCACAGTTAAAATCAACTAGAATACTTAGAAAAGTCATGGAGACCAGAGGAGAATTGCTGTCACTCAAACAAAACTATTAGTTAAAACTGGTGTAAGAAACTCGTATATATACCCAAAGCGAACAAAGTCTGAGATCAAAAGAAAAATCGAGACCATCCAGACGACGACATTATTATGATCGGGTAGAATACTTCGAAGAGTCCAGGAGATTTGAGGAGACTTGCATTCACTCAGACTCCAGTGAAAAACCACCAATTAAAACTGGTGTAAAAAAAAACTCGTATATGTACCTAAAGCGAGATGAGAGTCTGAAATCAGAGAATGAATCGAAACCATCCAGACCACGGCGCAGTTAAACTCAACTAGAATACTTATAAGAGTCCTGGAGACCAGAGGAGACTTGCAGTCACTCAAACAAAACCACTATTTAAAATTGGTGTAAAAAAACAAACTCGTATATTTACCCAAAGCCAACAAAGTCTGAGATCAAAAGAAGAATTGAGACCATCCAGACGATGACATTATTATGATCGGCTAGAATACTTCGAAGAGTCCAGGAGATTTGAGGAGAATTGCAGTCACTCAGACTCCAGTGAAAAACTACCAGTTAAAACTGGTGTGAGAAAATCGTATATGTACCAAAAGAGAACAAAGTCTGAGATCAGAGGATGAATCAAGACCATCCAATCAATAGCATTGTTAGGATCGGCTAGAATACTCAGTAGAATCCTGGAGACCAGAGGAGACTTGCTGTGACTCATACTCCAGTGAGAAATCTCCGGCTAACGCCGATGGGAAAAACTACTACTACTACTACTACTGATAATAATAATAATAATAATAATAATAATAATAATGAGAAGAAGAAGAAGAAGAAGAAGAAGAAGAAGAAGAAGAAGAAGAAGAAGAAGAAGTTGTCCTCTCATAGATTTTACCATTCCAGCGAATCTTAGAAGAATGTAAGTGAAATGATTAGAGCAAAAATCGAAACCATTCAAACCACAAAGCTATTAAGATCGGCTAGAATACTTCGAAGAGTCCAGGAGATTTGAGGAGACTTACAGTCACTCAGATTCCAGTAAAAAACTATCAGTTTAAACTGGTGTGAGAAAGTCGTATATGTACCAAAAGAGAACAAAGTCTGAGATCAGAGGATGAATCAAGACCATCCAGCCGATGGTATTATTATGACCGACTAGAATACTTAGAAAAGTCCTTGAGACCCAAGAAAACTTGATGTTATTCACATTTCAGTGAAAAACCATTAGTTAAATCACAAGGAATAAAATAATGATGTTTCATTTGCCCGCCCTATTATTTTTACCCCACGCCATTAATGCACTCTTTATACAAAAGTAATATAAATTAGACTAGCTGGAAGACGAATCCATTTGCAATTCTCCGTACCTCTAACCATTGCGCCTAATATACCTTTTTGTTTCTTTTTGTTTTGTTTTTTGTTACGACTCTTGTGTGTTGAACTACTTCACGAGAACTAGCTTCTGGAAATATCGACAGTAATTTGCAAGGCAGGAAATCCATAGAGATATTTTTTTCCTTTGGTTGGTTGTAAATAAATTGGAAGGGGAGCTGGACGTATCCGGAAGATGGTGGCGTTCTTTGGTGGAATTAAAAGTGCAATGAGCCAAATTCTTCCCACTTCTGATAAATGATGCATCGAAGAATTTGGTGCTTTGTAGAATTGTATGGCAGCAAAAGCAGTGGAAAATTTAGGATTGTTTAAACGCCTTCCATCTATCTTATTTTTAGGTCTTCTTTTTTTTTCTTCTTTCTTTCTTTCTTTCTTTCTTTATTTATTTATTTATTCATTTATTTCATTCCTTCCTTTTTCTATTTTTATTTATTTATTTATTTATTTATCTTTCTTCATTTTTTTTTATCTTATATCATTTCAAAAGCAGTGGGAAATTTAGGATTGTTTAAACGCCTTCCATATATCTTATTTTTCCGTCTTTCTTTCTTCTTCTTTCTTTCTTTTTTTCTTTCTTTCTTTCTTTTTTCTTTCTTTCTTTCTTTCTTTATTCATTTATTTCATTCATTCCTTTTTCTATCTCTATTTATTTATTTATCTTTCTTCATTTTTATATATCTTATATCATTTCAAAAGCAGTGGGAAATCTAGGACTGTTTAAAGGACTTCCATATATCTTACTTTTCCGTCTTTCTTTCTTTCTTTCTTTCTTTCTTTCTTTCTTTCTTTCTTTCATTTATTCATTCATTCTTTATTTCTTTATTTATTTCTCCATCTTCCTTTCTTCATTTTTTATGTTCCTTATATCATTTCATTATGGGCGCCTCACGTGGTGTAATAGTTAGCACACTAGATTCGCAAACCATTAGTAGTGAGTTCGATTCTCACTGGGCTCCCCATACTTCTGGCCTTATGCCACATATAATCTAAGCTTAATAAATAACTATAGAGTTTCATTATTTCTCTTTTTAATCTTTCTTCTTCGTTCTCGGGCGTTCGGAGAGACCCCCTCCGATCAATCGGCTGGTCACGCCAAGCCCTAGCCCTTTTTATCATATGGATGCTAGAAGGCTGTGACTGCGGGTCTACATGTCCTGGGAATGACGTTAAACTCTATCTGATAGTGAGGTTCCAGTTTTGGAGGTTTGGGGAATGTGGAGCACCCCTTCATCACCATTGCTCCCTGGTCCACTCTGACCCGGAGTGGTAGTACCTGTTAGGGTCCCACCTATGGGTTAAATATAAAAACGTATTTATAAAAAAATTTG
>CM042161.1:91737039-91747039 GCA_023376005.1 Doryteuthis pealeii
TGTGTTTACATTGGTTTGGTGGTTAGTTTTGAAGGCTATCACAATGCAAGTGTAAAGAAAAATAAGGTAACTATGATGTTGTTTGTTTATCTTTGATTTATTCTTAATATTTAGAGATAAAGATATCTTCGTCAGAAGATTTCAGAAAGTCTGGCCTTGTTAGCTTGTTGTTAAGACCTGTCAATTCTTATGTATGACTGGTGATGTCTCTATGCGTGTGTTTTCATGTGTGTCTGTCTATCAATGTCTTCGTATCATTCCAAGTTTTGCCTAACCCTTTTGTTTCTTTTTAAATAGTGGGTAATTTAGTAGGAAGTGCGTCCCGGTCTCCTGCCTCAAAAATTGCTACCCGGTGACTATTAAAATAACGACCCAGCTCAGTCTATTCAAAACCATCCATTTTCATATCTATCTATCTATCTATCTCAATTTGAAATACTAAGATTTTTTTTTTATTCATGTTTGTTTAATGTCTTGTTTTTAGTTTTAAATAAACAAGAATTACGACAAAAAAGATGCGACCCCCCCCAAATACATTACTTGTCGAAAATATCTATCTATCTCCATTTGTTCATATCTATCTATATTATTTTTTTTGTTTATCTATCTATCTATCTCAGTTATTCCAAAATATATATCCATCTTCATATCTAAACAAGAATTACGACAAATTACGATAAATAAATAAGAATTACGACGAGATGGGGTTGTTATTTTGATAGTCACCGGGTAGCAATTTTCAAGGCAAGAGACAGGGACGTACTTCCTCATAAATTACCAAATAGTGACTCTCACTCACTGTCTTCCAGGTCCCATGATCTAGTTACTCGTGGAGGCGTTACCCAAGTAGTGTTCTTGGGCATTTTCGGAACGTTTTTAAATTCAGAATTTTCAGAGTTTTCATTCTCCTACACTGGTTACAATACAAAGGTGTTTTTTGTGTTGGGTGCTCAGCAGGAAGCAAGCTTGTCAAGGTCTGAGGGAAATAAGTGTTCTTGTTCCTTCAGGATTCTCATTCAAGCCGGTCTCTGGTGCTATGTAATCCATCCAAACGTTACTCCTTTTAGGCAATGGGGTAGGTGCTGCTTCGGGCTGGGGAGACCCCCTGGAGCTGAGCTGATTACATATATATATATATATATATATATACCAACCCCTCGCACGAGCAGGATGCGACACAAGGGTCAATTTCTTAAGCGGAGTTCAACAGGTTTGAATTCAGAGTTTTCCTTCTCCTAGACCGGTTGCTTAACCAAGGTTAAAGAGCCCAGTCTGCCCTACTATTTACCCATAGCTGGAGGGAGAGTAGGATTCATACCTTTCCCAAGGGTATTAGCGCTAAGTGAAATGCAATTACCATGTCCAGGATTTGAACTCGAGGCGACGAGTCCATTTCCCATGACTTTAACCATTACGCTACGCGCTTCCTGTATTACATATATAACACTTCGACCTTCCGGCATGAATCAAACACGGCAATGTTAATCTAAGCGACGAATAAAAAAAGATGTAATATCTTCAAGTTGGAAATGTCATCATCGTTTCATAGAAAGTTTATTAATACAAATACTGACGTCATCGGGAATGTTATACCACAGTAATAAATATAAATTAACGGCTTATTTACTGCTGTAATTATACACCATGAATAAACATTGATAATGTGTCTTGCGAGGCGTGGGTCGTATAATGGGTAACGTCGTAGAAGAAATAGAATTGACGAGTCATATAATATGTAGCGTAGCATGGGTGACTGTTGTGACGGTGGTGGATGATCGTCTCATGGGGGAGGAGAAGTCCGAAAAAAAACGTAAATCGTCTCAAGTCATTTGGTTTGTTCATTTTTTTTTTTCTTGTTTAATGGCACATCAGCATTCGTGGATTATTCAATGCCAAAATTATCCTTGTATGTATTCACCAACCCCTCCGCACGAGCAGGATGTGACACAAGATCTGTTTTTAAGCATAGTTTAACAGGTCTGAATTCTTAGTTTTACTTCTGTTAGACCGGTTACCATACCAGGGTTTGAATTTGTTTCCCCCTCCTTGTAGAAGAACAGGAGAGGTACTATTTAAAATGTTAGCTGATGGCGATTTTACGACAATTCTCACAATGTTAGAAATATTTTTGAGTATATCAAAATGTTGTCACTTTATTAATTTAATTTTAATTTTGATTTAATTCAAATCCCCACACACCCAATTGCTACGCTCGAAAACATCACCATCTACATATAAAGATTACTAACTCATTCTTGCACATATGCTGACTGTTTACATAATAGCGTAGGAATTATTGGTATTAAATAGAAATACTCGGTACCATCTATTAATAATGGAGATTCAGTCTCGATTTTTCTGTAACCAGGACTACGTCACTTTTTACGTCACAATTACCAAAATCGTCTATACATAGAATAAAGAACAATCAATATTAATGAAATAAATAAAATGCATAAAATGTTCCGTACACAGATTTTGCCGACCTTCATCAGAGTAGTATATCTGTTCTCCAACGACAAATCAAAAAAATAAAAAATAAAAAAATAAAAATACTACTCTGATGAAGGTCGGCACAATCTGTGTACGGAACATTTTATGCATTTTTCCTATTGTTATTATCATCATCATTTCAACTCCATCTGATTATTTTAATAATAATAATAACGTAAATCCGTATACATTTTGATAAACAGACCGAAACACATGTGTAAGTGATATCGATTAAAAGTGATATCGATAAAATTCATTTTATCCATCTACATTTCTTTTTTTTACTCATTTTTTCCTCACACACACACACACACACACACATATATATACTATATACATATATATATATATAATATATATATTAGATGAAGTTTAATACCTAACCCGGGACTCCTTTTTTGGGATGGTGTGGTGTTACCGTTCATTAGGATATATAGTCAGTGCGTTCACATACCCAGTCGGCTGGTTTGGTTCGCGATTGTTTTTTTTTCTTTTTATAACTATCGTATTTTTATTGAGGAAGAACAGGAGGAGGAAAGTGGAGTGGGAGGAGGAAAGTGGAGGGGGAGGAAAGTGGGGAAGAAAGTTTTCAACTTAGTTTTGACAAATGAGAGAGATTCCTTTTGGTTTGAAAACAGAGTTTTCCATTTACAAGTCAGGTCGCCTTTACCAAGTTTTAAGAGCCCCGTCAACCCGAATATATACTCACATCAAAAGGGACAATAGTTAGATGTGTACCTTTCCCAAAGGTATTAGCGCTATGTAAAATGCAAATGAAATCCAGGATTTGAAATCGTATCACCGTGTCCATTTCCTACGACGGTAAACATTACACAACGCGCCTCTAACACTAAGTGTCTGGTTTTGAAAACATTAACAAGCAACGCGGAGATACGGGAATTGCATACAAGTGAGATGATCATAATAATGGTGTCCGCTTCCTGGCATGATAGAAATGATCGCGATGTACGCCTGCAATTATCGCTGCCGGGAAGAGAATTGAAATTCTTGATGGAAACCGTAAAGGCTTTTAAAAACCGATATCTTACTGTTATTTATTTAGCTTTGTTTAGCGCGGTACACGAGTGTCGTGCTGATTGCTGCAGCTGCTGTCACTTAGTGGTCTACTTCCTTAAGTGAAAGAAGACACGATTTGTGTAATGGTTATCGCTGTAAGAAATAGAATCGGTGGCACGATTCCCAATCCTGGATGCGACTGTTTGCGTTTCACTTTGCAATAATGCCCTAGGGAAAGATTAAGAATCCATCTGTTCTCCAACGACAATTTACCCATTGCATCGTATAAAAAGTCCTTTGTTATTTTTTTTTTTTTCGTCTTTTCTTTGTTTCGGTTTAAACGGAAAATCCTACTTCCGCTCTTATAATATACAACAGTAGGAGAGACCTGGTTATTTAGTCTTGTTTAGGCAATGTGTCTCTTAATAAGTGTTTCATCAGTAAGGCCTGTAAATAGGTCCGTATCTCAAAATCAGCTTCACAAATATCAGGGAAAGAATGAAATTACAAATCAAAAATAGCAAGTCCAATCCCAAGAATACAATAGCTAAAAAGATATGAATGATTTTGTTACATAATTAGTGGATACCTAATGCTTTTATAAGGTATTGTAGAAATCATAATGGCGATTAGTATAGCTGATGGCCTTGAGAGTGAGTGACAGCGTTTGACCTCACTCTGACCTTGCGTTCTGGGGATGAATCGTGAGAACCGGAACCCAATAGAAGGCCCTCTTCCGGTTTAAGGATACTAAGTAAGTAAGAGTCAGTTAGAACTTAGAAGCCGAGCTAGCAACATGTAAGCCTCATCTGCGCAGATTGTCTGGGTGGGGATCTGGAATAAAGTAACATCAACATAAATCGAAGTCTTGTGTTTATTACTAAAAACTAACAATGACACAAGGCTTCTGATAAGAAGAAATCCCAACAGAAACCAAACCCGGAATCCTCAATAGAAGACCAGACGAGACCTTAGAAGATATACCAGACCAAGATAGATGATAGACGATCAGAAGCAAAGCCGGCCAGAATAATGGACGACAGAGTAAGAAGTAAGAAAGGTATATAACATTATATAGATTTGGTACGGTGAAAAGACCAGTATATAACAATTTTTTTTGTATTGATAAAGACTTGTGCAGAATCACCCCCATCTTTTTTTTTTGGGGGGGGGGGATAGCAGAATAATGGTGCAACAGTGTGCCACAGATTATCTGAGGATCATTCAGAGTATTTCCTTCTTCTGGATTGGTTGCATTACGGAAACTGAAGAGCCTAATTTACACTACTATTTACTAATATATATGTTGGAATATTTGTGTATATATATATTTACCAACCCCTCCGCACGAGCAGGATGCGACACAAGGTCAATTTCTTAAGCGGGTTTCAACGGGTTTGAATTCAGAGTTTTCCTTCTCCTAGACCGGTTGCCTAACCAAGGTTAAAAAGCCCACTCTGTCCTACTATTTACCCATAGCTGGTGGGAGAGTAGGATTCATACCTTTCCCAAATATATAGATAGATAGATAGGGTGCAATGGGTAAATTGTCGTCAAACGAACTTATCATATATATATATATATATATATATATATATATATAAAAGATTGAATATTATGGATTTAATATCCCGTAACTAAAGTTTCATGCTTACTTGCAATCATCAGACGGTCAAAATGTTAAGATTTAAAAAAAAAACGGTGACTTGATCAGCGTTTATATAACGTGAAGCGTGTTCACGTGATGGAATGTTATAACGCTAAACTTATATTTTTTTTAAATAAACATGCTTAGGTCTTAATGCACGCGGTGTCCAGATGAGGGCGAAAAATAAGGGATTAATTAGGGTCGGGTGGTAAAAGACATAATAAGAATGTGTTCAAATGTCTACATTTGGAAACGAGTTCGCTTCTCTTTTCAATAAATTTGTATTCGTATTTTGTCGAATACACAATATATCTTTAATCTGCCATACATATTTGAATAAGGTGGTACTATTTGCATAACTATTGCTTTGATTTTAATTCTGCTCTGGTATTTCAGCAATGAGCACCTTCATATGCCAATACTTTTCACATTAATTCTCCACTATATATATATATAACAGATATTTCAAAGGTAAGAGACTGATTTTATCTTCTCTAATAACTTATAAAATAATTATATTAATTTAATGCTTCAAAGGAGTCTAATAATAGATGAGAAAAACTTTCTATCAGGGACCCCACACTCAAAAAGTGTTTTAATACTTTTGAGAAGGGTCCCTTGGAAAGGAATTTTCATTTATCCTCCTCATTTCATTCATTCTTATTTCATCCATTCATTCATTTTATATATATATATATATATATATATATATATATATATATATATATATATATATATTCCTCCACATACATTTTTTTAAATTTTCCACTCCTTTTATTAACTTATTTTTGAACTTCTTTTTCTATCAGTTTCTTAATTTCTAATTAAATTCATAATCACCACTCATCCATTATGAAGATGTATTTACCATTTGCCGACTACTTTCGTGATGACGTACATCTGAATTTTAGAATATATTCATGAAATTAAATAAAATTGCAATGCATTTGTTAAATTGCAATGCATTTGTTAAATTTGACCCCACAGGCCACACATTGTAGTTTTCAAGGTGACATAAAGTCGTGTAACGTAATGTGCAAAGGAGGTAATTATATTTTCTCTACATAGACCATTTCACAAACTACATTGAAAAAGCATGTTAAAACCTTGGTTGCTTGGTTGAGTTTTACGGCATGTCAACCCTTGGGTTATCTTATGCTGAAGATGTTTTAGTTTTAGTCATTCTTGATCGGCATTCAATTTTTAAATATATCTTTAAAACATATTTTAAACTTAATTTTTTAACCTATGTTACCCATAGATGGGTTTAACAGGTACTATGGCTCATGTTAAGAGTGAACCTGGTTGTAATGGCAATTAAGAGGTACTACGCAAACCACAAGGTTCCTAGTTCGATACCGGTCCTCGCCAACTCAGCGTATGAGTAAGGAGCTTATGGTAGGTGTGGCGCTCCACCTCAGGTGCCCAAAACAATCTCCTTGGTCTAGCGCTATTGAAAAGGGGATAGACACCCTCTCTAACTGGCTGATACCGATATTAGGCCGCCCCGACGACTTTTACACACTTCTCAGAGCAATAGAATTGGAACCTCACCACTAGAGGCAGCTTAACGCTATACCCAGAATACTAAAATCCTCTGCCCCCACCTTCTAGTACATATATGATAAAAATGGTTGGAGGTTTGCCATAAGCCCAATACCGTCGAGACTATCATATTGGTGCTAGGGATTGACGTCACTAGTCGATTGGCCAGAGGTGGCCTCAAGCCAGGGCAAAAGTTGCATGTCATTGACTGCTCATCCACTAGTGTTCCATCCTTAAGTATCCCTAGTCGCCCCTCACAGCCGATAGGTGGCCACATTAGGGATGTCTTACTGTTACATAATCTATGCGGTTGCATAAGATTATTGTCAATCCCTGTAATTCTGAGGGGATTACCCTTTTCATACCATGGCCGGGTATTTCTATGGAAAATTACAGAAGCCCGCCAAAATACGTGTAGTCACGTGGGACCTGTTCGGTCGCCAGTTTGCAGTTGGACGTCAGGCAGTGAAGATGTACTGCCGAACTATGACTCACTCTGCATACGCGCGCTATGTTAGTTAGTAGATGTCTGGTGGGGATTTAACAATAAAATAAGATCAAAAGTAAATCGAAGTCTTGTGTTTATTACCTAAAAACTAACAATGACACAGGGCTTCTGATAAGGAGAAATCCCTAACAGAAAACCAGACCCGAAGTCCCCAAGAAAGTCCAGACCTTAAAAGATTCCAGACCAAGTCAAGATGATAGAAGAAATACCAAAGACGATCAGAATACTAAAGACGGCCAAGAAATAGAAGTAAAGAAAGGGCTATGCAACATTACCCCTCTGCAGAGGTACAGTCGGTATATTCTACAGCACCTGCCGACATCTTTGGAGATGACGTATATCTGAATTTTAGAATATATTGATGAAATTAGATTAAATTGCAATGTATTTGTTAAATTTTAACCCTACGGGCCACACACTGCAGTTTTGAAGGTGACATAACGTCATGTGACTTAACGCACAAAAGAGGTAAATATATTTTGTGTACTGGAGCCACTCCGCAGAATGCGTTGGAAAAGCCTGTTGAAACCGTGTAAACATTTTGTAATTAAATTGATTCCTTTAATGCAATGTAATTTTCAAAGGAAAATTTGCGGAAGACATGACTTATATATATATATAATTTGACAACAGAAAATCTGTAAAGACACACACACACACACACACACACACACACACACCACATGGAAACACACACGCGCGCACAGATAGAAAAACACACATGCAAACACACACACATACACATATAGAGTGATAATGACACCAAAACGGTATGAATTTACAATATCGAGGATTGTTCGCTCTGCCTATTATCAAAGTGACACGATTTTACTTATTATAAAAGCTACTGCAGTCATTCAGTGTTGCGAGGATAATAGGGGATCGGTAGAGTATTCGCCTTTGAATCTTAAGATTCCGGGCTCAATACCAGTCCTCGTTAACTCAGTAGCAAAAGCTAGATAATTTGATGATCGCGGCTAAGCCACATCTGAATGCTGACAGTATGTGTGGTGGTCCGGTTCAGCAAAAAAAGAAGCTCCATAGTGTAGCGAAAAGGGGATAGACATCATCGCTGTTCAGCTGATACCGACAACAGGTCCCTTCACCAACATTTCTTACTACATTTAATGATCTTATTCTTTGGCTATAAAAAAAAAGTAAAGTCGTCTATACCGCTTAATGTCGGTATCAGCCATGCAGCGAGGGAGTCTATCTCCTTTTCACTAGCGCGAGACCAAGGACATTATTTTAGCGTCTGAGGTGGAGCACTACACCTACCATCATTTCCTTACTTTACCGCACAGATCCCTCATGAATAAGTCAAAGTTATAAAGAATATAAAAATGTCATATACGTTACTAGAGCGGATTCAGTAGAAATATACAAATAGATAACGTAGTAAATTTTCACCTAAAATTGATCATCACGGTTAATCGTAATGCATTGATCAAAATGATTGATTATGGCCAATCGCGGAAGTGAATAAAACAATTATAGTCTTATTCATACGCTGAGTTGGCGAGGGCAGGTATCGAACTAGGAACCTTGTGGTTTCTAGCAATAGTTATTTATATTAAAACTTAAAGGCCATTCTAATATCCTTATATATGATATGTAGCTACATGTGGACTCTAAAAGTTAGGGAGAGTAATCAGACGTAGTGATTAACGCGCTGGGCTGTGACATCGCCGTATGCGAGTTCAAACTCCAGTAACGCTTTCGTACTAATATCTTTCAGAAAGGTATGCATCCTCTTATTTCTCGCAGTTATGGGTTATATAGTACCACTACTGTTCTTCTTCAAAAATTGTATTGGCATTGAATAAGCCATGAAGGTTGGTATGCCATTGAATAAAGAAAAAAAAAAGAAACCTAAAAGGTAAACTTTTTTTCAGAACAGATTATTAGATTTTACAAAGGCTATATATATATAAAGATATATATATATATATATATATATATATATATATATATTAGTCATCCACAGACACGTGTTTCGAAGTTTACCTCTCATCAGTGCGGCTTTGACAGCTACCTCTAGCCGGGATCGAAATCCGACAGAATTTTCGTCTGCCAAGTTCCTTACCATTGCGGCCATCAGCGGCGGTTAGTCTGGGGTGAACAATTTATATATACTTTACGGGAGTATGTTTTTACAATCACCAGAGAACTCAAATCTGTAAACAGCGGACAGGTGAGTAACGGCTTACGCCAAACGGTGAAATTTCAATTAATGCCACCTCACACACATATATATATATATATATATATATATACATATATAATATTCTGATTGATTTTCTCGGGTTCCGCGGCATAGTGAAATTATTACCAAGTTAACTCAGCACAAAATTATTGTAATAAGTATTTAGCAGCAGAATCACACGAGCAGGATGTGGCAGAAGATCCATTATTAAATGGAGTTTAACTGGTTTTGAATCAGAGTTTTCCTTAGTCTTAGAAGGATTCCAAGAGAATTCAGTCTGGCCGCCATCCTTGGCTAGTTGTAAAAGAACCGTAATTGTTTCCTTTAGGTCCGACGTCCAAGAAGATCCAAGTATCAGTGAGCTAAGATTAGAATCGGCCAGTATAAATACACCAACAGCAGCAGCAGCACTGACAGTGATTGGATAAGAAGGCTGGTCACATGGTAGTCGACGAGTCTATAAGTAAAAGTGACCATTTGCCTCACGCCTTATATCAATGGTTAAAGTCATGGGAAATGGACTCGTCGCCCCGAGTTCAAATCCTGGACGTGGTAATTGCATTTCACTTAGCACTATTACCCT
>CM042161.1:91754539-91800327 GCA_023376005.1 Doryteuthis pealeii
TAATAAGTATCATATTTGTAATAAGTGACATATTTGGAGCCGCTCCAAAAAGGCTGGAGGCGGTTGAACTGTAGGAATTAGCGATTAATATATTACGTTGTCCTGACGTTGATTATTTTCAATCGAACTCTTCTTGTAAAACGATACCAGCAAACTACACATTGCATACTAGATCGTGTCGGCATGGTTACGCGGGGGAAATCTAAAGGGAGAAACTAAATTTCTTTTCTCCTATGGTCAGAGTAGCAGTTATGGAAGTTCTTGTTCAAGCTCCCAGATCTTTATTTTCAATACTTTTAACAAGCTAATTGGGTATATATATGTATATATATATATTTTTTTAATATTTATATTTTTGTTTTATATATATTCCTTATGTATATATTTAATATACATTTTTTATGTATATTTTTATATATATAATTTTTTTTATATATTTTTATATTTTATATATTATTTTTTTTGTTTTATCCTTACTCTATACTTTTTCAAACTCATTCAATAGTTTAATTCATAGTTTAATTTTGTCTGACTACCACCCCCCTAAGAAACCAGACCTTGAAGAGTATCCTTTTTTCTCATTTGACTTCCTGTCGCCATGGTGACAGTCTTACAATGTAAAAAAAAAAAAATGATATTTTTTTGAGAAGTAAATTTTTCAGTTATGCAATTCAAATTATCTTGATCTACCATCTGATGAGACGAAAATTTTGTGGAGCTATATTAAATCAACTTAGATTTATAAAGGCCCCAATTTATAAAGGCCGAAATAAATTTATTATGGAATTACGGTGTTTTTTCATTCCTTTCTAATATATATATATATATATATATATATATATATATATATATATATATATAGTCATCCACAGACACATGTTTCGACTTATCAAGTCACTTCAGTGTGTCTATATATTTGTAAGCTACCTACAGCCGGGATTGAAATCTGATCGGTTCAGCATCAGTCAGACACCTACACCGCTAGGCTATAGTCACTTACAGATTGCGAGGGAGATTTCAACTGTTTTTAATACACACATCCCTATGTATGTAAAGGCCGCCATATAGTGCTTCAACCCTTATATAGATACGGAGAGAGAGATAGGGAGAGAGGAGGTGGGGTGAGGCTAATTTTGCATCCAAAATCTCTAGTTTTGGTCAACAGAAAATATATCATTTTTCAAAATGACGAGTCCACAGATATTATAATAAACTGATCAAATCATAAGATTGGAATATTTTATATCATCTTTCTATTTCGACTGGATTGAGACCTTAGGTTTGCACTTTAATCAGATCACTGCAAAATATTTAAAAGTAAGAAACAGATTAATTCAACAATATCAGACTTATTTTTATCCAGAATCCCAGATTCTCTCAACAAGAAAGAAAAAAAAAATTAACATTGGTTTATTGTCCCTGATAATGATGACTATATATATATATGGAGGCGCATGGGCTAGTGGTTAGAGTCATCGAAAATGGACTCGTCGATTCGAGTACAATTCCTAGATGAAGCCATAGACATTTCACATAGCGCTAATACCCTTGGGAAAGGTATGAATCCATATAGGTAACCAGTCTAGGAGAGGGATAACTCTGAATTCAAAATTCCTGAGGTCGGTCGTTGATTGGGTTTGTGGCAACCCTTGATGCACCAATTCTTTCCTATCGACTGTGCCAAAAAGTGTGGATGGTCCAACACAAGCCTTCACCACTATGAACAAATCACTGTGTGGACGTTCATTGTATGAACACTCATACGTAGATCGACGGGATAGTCCATCTGTTGCATAGCGCCTTCTTTACCGGCACTAAATAGGTATATGTTATATACTGGTCTTTTCACTAAGCCAAATCAGCATATAATGTTATATACCTTTCTTACTACTTCTTACTCTGGTCGTCTATTCTTCTGGCCGGCTTCTGATCGTCTATCTTCTATCTTGGTCTGGTATATCTTCTACAGGTCTGGTTTTTCTTATATGGGGATTCCGGGTCTGGTTTCTGTTTGGGATCATTCCTTATCAGAAGCCCTGTGTCATTGTTTGTTTTTAGTAATAAATACAAGACTTCGATTTATGTTGATGTTACTTTATTCATAAATCCCCAGACCAGACAATGCGCGCGGATCCTTACATCTTGCTAGCTCGGCTTCTAAGTTCTAACTGACTAAGTTACTTACTTAGTATCCTTAAACCGGAAGGGGCTTTCTATCGGGGTTCCGTTTCTCTCGGTCTATCCCCAGAAAGCAAGGTCAGAGTGAGGTCAAACGCTGTCACTCACTCTCAAGGCCATCAGCTATACTGATCGCCATAATGATTTCTACACTACCTTAAAATGTATTAGGGATCCAATTATTATATAACACATCATATATATATATATATATACTGAATTTAATTTTTTTTTAAGTGAAATAACTTCAACATTTTTTATCATTGCCACATATCTTAATAAAATTCTCATATAAATTGACCATAGAACAAGGAAATTGATGACGATACACAGCGCATAAAATCCGAGGGGATGACATAGACAGCTTATTGTCCCAAAAGGAGAAAAGTGACTCACCAATCCAAGGACTCGGGGAATAAACAAGAAAGAGCAAAGAAAGACCAATTACAGTTACCACAAACAGTACTGTAAGTATATGGTCAAACTGTAAAACAACAAAATCTTGAAAACAAAAATTGGAAGAAAAACAACTGTACGGGTACTTCAAGTGACAAATTAGTGAGCTTGCACATGAGATGATCTAGACTAGGAAGAGGAAACCTCAAGAAAAAAAAACTTAACCTTAGCTGCACATAATAATTTCATAAGAACTAATTATTTAAAGCGAAAATTGATAATACGCAGAATAGCAACTATAGACTATGTGGTGATAGAGATGAAATAGTTGATCATATAATAGGCGAATGTAGTAAACTGGCGCACACGACCGGGTGGAAAGGGTGATCCATCCACTGGGAATTCCTCAAAAGTTTAACATTTAGTGTTGTTTATTATGCCTTCTCGTGTCTGCGAAGAATCGACAGTAAGTTAACCAAGCGGTCAGTCGAAGAACATAAAACAAATGAATTATATAAAAAAGGGTATAAAAGTTCAATATCTCTCGTAAAAAGTCTCAGGTACATAAAGATTAAGTGAATGAGGGTGATTGAAGAGAAATGTGTGTTGACACTTGGTGTTTTGGTAGAGAACTGCAGAATTTTCCAAACAGGCGGGAAAAGTCCTGGTGGGGTCAAAGGTTGGTACGTGTTAATTGTTAGGTTATCCTCAGGTCGCACACGGGGGGGGGGAGGAATGGTTTCGGAGAAGAGTCAATGTATGTATGACGTCAGAAAAGTACTTGTAAATGGTATATGGACAAAATAAAGTGAGATGCATGAAATTATCGGTTATTTCTTATAAGTCTAACATAAACAAAGGGGAACCATTCTTCACTCATAAATTATTTATTTATTTATTTATTGATCTACTAGGAAAAAAAGAAGACGGGGTTAGGGTAAGGATTTAGGGTTAGGGTTGGGGTTAGGGTTTAGGGTTAGGTTTAGGGTTAGTTTAATGGGAAAATAGATAAATAAATTATCAGTGAAGAGTGGTTCCCCTTTGGTTATGTTAGACTTATAGGAAATAACCAAATTATCTGTGGTCAATTGATTCAGTTTTTTGGTCGCACATTCCACATATTAGATTTTATCTGTGTTTTTATGTCTGTCTGATAGTTTCTAGTAGGTAAGCTCTGGTTCACCTTATTCTTCTTCTTCCTATTATAATTATCATCAAATATTGCGAGTTTTTCACACCAGCGTCTGAAGTTTGATCGTTATTATTTTGATTATTATTACTAGCAAATATATGCACCCTCCGGGTGCAAGTATTTAAGTTTAATGTAATGAAATATTATATTAAATTAGAAAGGCTAATGAAACTAAATAAGAATACCGATAAAAAGATTTGAAACAGAGGGAGTATAATAAAAAAATAGAACAACTGAAACTTACTCTTCCATCACTCTCATCTTTCATTGTTATTTATCTAATTTAAGTATTTAGTTAAAAGAGGAAGTAAGAATAAAATGACAGTTATCTTTTCTTGTTAATGATTTCATTTAAGATTCATTGAAGAGATTTTTGCTTATATTCATTAAGATAAAACCAAACAGTTAGAAATCAATAATACTAAGCACATATTTAATAAAATCACATTTTTAATATCAATATGCAAATTAGCCTTCCCGTTCACACTGTAAACCACTATTTTGTTGTATATATAAATATAATTGCATGTTGTCAGTATGTAGACATGGTTAACAGTATTAATAATGTAAACAATTTTATTAATAATTGAGGTTTTAATAAAATACAATCATGGAAAATGTGATGTCAATAACTAAGGGAATAGTGATATGAGTAGTAATATAGTTTCGGTTACAGACAGAAAAGCACACAATCTCCATTATAATAAGATTTCATTCTTTTCTCAATGCAAAAACTTTTCTTTCTTGTACGATGCAAATTTTCATCTTGACAGTTTTTGTACGTGAATAAAACTGTATCCATTTTAGGCAATTATATTTTCTTTCTTTCTTCTTTTTTTTCACTTCTGTCCAATGAAATTTATTGAATATGTTTTCTTCTCGAAATCAGAAACCTATTGGTGCAAATTGAAAAATAAGAAACCGGAGTTAAACGGGCTTGAAAAGATGTAAGATTGTAACAATCGAGTGAAAAGTATTTTTTTTGATAATCTAGGCTTTCATAGAATATTCGAATATAATTTTCTTGTTTACTTTATTTTGCACAGTCGCTTCCCTTCTTTTGCGTTTGTGTGAATGTCTGTGTATTTGTCAATGTGTGTGTTTGTGTGTCTCTGAATTTGTGTGCGTATTTATCTGTTTGTTTGTGTTTTGGTGTGTCTGTATTCGGGTGTGTTTGTGTGAGTGTTCGTGTGTGTGCTTTGTGTGTTTTTGCGTGAGTGTCTGTCTGTCTGTCTGTGTTTAACTAACAAAAAACAAAAAAACAAATACGTGTGTGTTTTTGTATGTATTCGAGTATGTTTGCGTGTGTAGGGGATAGTCTGAGTGTGTGTACATGTCCGTGTTTGTGTTTATCTCGCAAAAATAGGAAGAAATATGTGTCCGAGTGACTAGGTGTGTGTTCGTGTTTTGTTGTGTGTGTGTGTGTGTGTGTGTGTGTTTGTGCTTGTGTGTGTGTGTGTGTGTGTGTGTGTGTAGACATTTATCTATCAAAATGGAACTAATGATAGTGTGTGTATGTCTGTGTTTATCTGTGAGTTTATCTATAAAAATGGGAAGACATATGTGTGTATTTCTATTTGAGTGTGTGTGTGTGTGTGTGTGTGTGTGAGAGAGAGAGAGAGAGAGAGAGAGAGAGAGAGAGAGAGAGAGAGAGGAGTGTTAGTCTGAGATCGTAGGTGTATGTGCATGTATGTGTGTGTGTGTGTGAGAGAGAGAGAGAGAGAGGAGTGTTTATCTTGCAAATATGGGAAGGAATGTGTGCATGCGTTTGTGACTGTGCGTGTGTGTGTGTGTGTGTGTGTGTGTGTGTGTGTGTGTGTGTGTGTGTGCTTATATTTAACAAAACTTCCTGTAATTTTATACAATAGCGTCGGATATTTAAAACAAAAACGAAACTTTAAGAAAAACAAACATTTCTAATTCTACAGATTCAATAGCGATCAAAAATTGCAGCAAATATTCGTAAATTGTGTTCTACCCAACGGTAATTTTTTTTTAAATTATAAAAAAGTTACAAAACAAAAACTGTTTGCTTCAAAAGAAAATGTATCGCAAAAAAAATATATAAAAACAACGAACATTGTCATTTATATTTATGGGGGATCTCTAAAACAAATGTAAAATAGAATTATAAAAACAGGTAATAGTTTGCTACGAAATATGGTGTCATTAGTCGGCAGAGCATACGCATAGAAATCGCAAGGTTCCGGTTTTAATACCGGTCCCCACCAACTCAGCGCATGAGCAGCACAGCTTGGGTAATCAGATCTGTGAGACAAAACACCTGGGAACTGACGGTAGCTGTGGCGCTCTACTTCAGCAAAACCGATCTCCTTGGTCTAGTGCTAGTGAAATGGAGATAAATGCTAAGATTCTTGTGGCCATTTTTAGGCTGCAGGTGAGAGCACTTTACAGTGGAGATCCCTTGTGGCATTAAGTTGGATCCGTGTCGAGTAGAATCCTATGATCCTTGTGTTTTTCATTAAGTAGAATCCTTGTTTGTTGGCCCGTGTATCTTGAATCCTATGAATCTTGTGTTCCTCAGTGTTAAGCACGAGCAACTGAATGCCGTTCCACCAAGTCCTTTAAATAGTTAACAAATCACGTATTCGAGCGTATTGATTGGCCGATTCAGTCCACGTAGCTTCGAAAAGTCTCTAAATTTAAGTTGTGATCCACATCACAATTTATATAACCAAAAATATTCCAACATTCCTCGCTGTCTGGCTGATACCGACAATAGGTCACTCGACCCTCTTTACTTTTTTTAGAATGTAGAAACAAGTATTCTTTATTTCATATGCAGCCCTGTTTCCTTAGGTATTACGATGCCTAAGTCAGTGGGGCTCAGAATATGTAGGGAAAAAGAGTCCCCAAGACATGGTGGCTAAAGTGCTGGACTGCAACATCTTAGTAAGCTAGTTCGAACTCCAGTCGCAGTATAACGTTCATTTCGGGTTAATAACCTTGGCAAACGTATGAACTTCGTCTTCCCAGCTGTGGCTTAAATAGTACCACTACTGCTCTTCTACAAGGACGGCTTAAGCATTAAACCTAATAAGCTTGATATGCTTTTAAGGAAACCAGGAACAATCAGAATACGCTAACTGCTTTCCATTGAAGAGAGTTAAGATCTCCCACAAAAGGTGCTATGGGTATGACACTAAATGGCTTCCGGTGGTGAGGCTGCTGTTCCTGAGCTTTAAGAAGTGGGGAGGCATTCTTGTACTCGAAGTGACACAACCTGTTAGTGTCTCATCTACGGGTAAACTTCATCTTTGAATGAAAAAATAGTTGGTATCTTATATGTTATTAGTTTATTTACTGCTAAGTGAACATTCTATTCCCATACTCTTTGTCAAGAGAAGTAGTCCTTTAAAAACAATAAGACCATTAAACAAGTATTCTTAATACAAATTAAAAAAAACAGTTACATGGTTGCAAGTATTCCTATCAAACACAAATAATTTTTAAATAGATCTATTTAACCCATAGTTGGGACCCTAAGAATTTGTAAAACACCAGGGTCAAGTGTCTTCTCATTCCCCAGAGCTCCAGAACTGAATGCAGTTTAGTGTCCTAACTAGGGAACAGGGAGATGCATTATGTTGTTTGTTTTGTTTTACGGCATATGAATCTCAGTGGGTCATTTGATGCCACAAAGTTTTGAAATAAATTCATTCTTAATGGATACTCAATATTTTTAATAAATACATATTTCTATTTGACCCATACATGGGACCCTAACACGTACTACCACTCCGGGTCAGAGTGGACCAGGGAACAATGGTGATGCAGAGGCGCTTCACATTCCCCAGACCTCCAAACCTGGAACCTCACCATCAGATAATTTGATGTCATTCCAAGGACATAAATACCATCAGCTACTGCCTTCTTGCACATATATCATAAAAGAAGCTGGAGCTTGCCATATGGGCAATAGGGTTGGGACAATCATATAGGTGCTAGGGCTTAACATGACCAGCTGATTGATTGGAGAGGGCCTCTCCAATCACCCGTCTAGCCTAAGTAAGGGTCTAAGTGTAGTGTTGCGTGTCATGGCTGCTCATCCACGAAGATTCCGTCCTTAAGTATCAAGAGTCACCACCCACGGCCAACAGGTGGCCCCATTAGGGAGCAGAGGTGCAGTCGGTGTATTTCAAGCCTCAGCCGACAGGGCTTCGTAATTTTGCTTACAGTTGTACAAATAATAGGCATAGGAAAGCCATGTTTACCTTACAATGACGTTTATTAAATCATAAATTCTCACACAAAGAGTCTGCTATTTTTGTGTTTATTGCTGCAATAAATATTGGTAGGGATAAATCATTGACACACAAAGCCCCTGGAAGCAGCACCTCACAAAAGTAGGTGTATTAGCACTTATATCTTATCACACAAACCACCCAAGACAAGCTAGACAATGGAGAAGTAACCACGTTACACCTACACATGGACACGTCAGTATTGGCCAACTAGCAAAACCTTACATTGATCAGATATATTATTAGAACACAACGACTGCACCTCTGCAGAGGGGTAAGACTCACCCAAAGGGGTCACCTGTTGATCGTGGGTGGCGACTCGTGATGCTTAAGGATGGAACTCTGGTGGCTGAGCAGTCCATGACATGCATCACTTTGCTCCTTACTTAGGTTAGACGGGCGATCAATTGATTGGCCATGTTAAGCCGTAGCCCCTATATGATTGTCCCAACAATATTGCTCTTATGGCAAACCCCAACACCTTTTACTATATGGGTGCTAGAAGGCGATGGCTGAGGGTCTTCATGTTCTTCATGTTCTAGGTATGACGATAAACTGTAACTTATAGTGAGGTCCCACTTCTGGGGTGGGGAATGTAGATCACCCCTTCATAGCCATTGCTCCAGGTCCACTTTGACTCGCAGTGGTAGTACCTGTTAGGATTCCATCTATGGGTTAAAGAAAATATTTGTTTACAAAAAAAACTGAGTTTAAAACATTTTCGTCCAAACTATCGCTACGAATCTTTCAAAACTTTACCGGCATTAAATGACCCACCGTGGTTGATATGCCATGAAACAAAAGACAAACATCAAACGAAAGATACGGGTTGCGAAAGAGAATGTCATTGGGAATCCGTGCTGTCAGACCGACTTAATGATGATGATTATGATGATGATGATGTTGTTGTTGTAGGAATAGTATGAGTTGTGACTAACTCTTTGTCGGTGACAATCTATACATATATAAAAAGTAGTTTGTGTGTATGTATGTCCGGAGGAAACTATGAAAATGAAACAAAGTAAATGTATATAAACATTTACTATCACCAGATCTTGCTTTGCGAGCAAAAATAATGAAAGCTTGATTTATATTAATAAAGATAATTAAAAAAATAAAATTTAAATGATAACAGCCTAGAATTTTCTTTGCATTTAATATTTTAGATCAATTTGGACATCAATTTTTTTTTCAGAGTGGCTGGGTCAACGCAAGGTCTTTTTTACATAAGGATTTAAATGGGTCATACTACGAGGATCTAACTCACGATTCAATTATAATCGATCTGTTAAACTAACTTTTTAACATCCCTCACTACCCAGGCAACGCTGGGTAGCCGCTTCTAATATTAGAATAAATTTCTATTTGCATCCAACATTACATCAAAAGACTTTACTGTATACATCACTCATTATAGGATGCAGTCGTTGTATGATGGACATCCTCGTAGGAAATGGACACGTCGAACCGAGTTCAAATCCTAGATGATACTGTTTACATTTCATATGACGCTAGTTCACTTGAGAAACGTATTGTTACGATCTTTGTGGCTATCCTTCAGGCTTCAAGCAAGAGCGCTTGTCCAGCGGAGATTCTCTGTGTTAAGCAGAGCGCGACCCTTAGTGAATAATCCTTTGGTTGTTCCTTGGTGCTCCACAGTCTTGCAGATCCTTTGTCAGTGATTGCAAATGCAGGTCTGTCAGTATCCGCCGAATAAGTAGTTAACCAACCACGTTGCTGTTGGTTGGCTGAGGTTTAAACCATGTGACCTCGCTTAGTCTATAAATTTAAGTTTTGGTTTGTAGCACGGTTTATTATACCAAATAATCAAAACAAAGTGTGTTTTATTTACTCAATGAGGACACCTGTTGGCCGTGGGTCGTGACCCTTGATGCTTAAGGGAAATGAATCTTTTCATTCTATCTTGTCTCTCTGTCTCTGTGACTCTTTGTCTGTCTTTTGTCTGTCTGTCTCTCTCTATTCTCTCTCTCTCTTATTTTCTCTCCTCTCTCTCTCTCTCTCTCTCTCTCTCTCTCCTACACACACACACACACACACACACTATATCTTGCGCTTTCTCCTTTCACTGCGTTTCTGTCTGTCTGTCTTTGTCTCTCTCCTTCTCTCTCTCTCTCTCCTCTCTCTCTCATTCGACAACACAACACACACACGCCACACATACACTGTCCCGCTTACTCCTCTATCTCTGTCTGTCTGTCTGTCCGCCCCCTCTCTCTTTCTTCTCTCTCTCTCTCTTTTTCTTTCTCTCTCCCCCTCTCTCTCAATGCCATTCCTTCTCTGTCTCTGTGTCTCTGTCTCTTTCTCTTTGTTTTTGACTGTCTGTCTGTCTGTCCGTCTGTGCTGTCTGTCGTCTCTCTCTCTCTCTCTCTCTCTCTCTCTCTTCTCCTCCTCTCTCTCTCTTGCCGCTCCTTTCTCTGTCTCTTTCTCTTGTTTTTTTAACTGTCTATCTGTCGTCTGTCTGTCTCTCTATCAGTCCCCCCCTCCTCTCTCCTCTTCTCTCTCTCTCTCTCTCTCTCAATGCCCGCTCCTTCTCTGTATCTGTGTCTCTTTCTCTTTGTTTTTGACTGTCTGTCTGTCTGTCTGTACCTTGTATGTCTCTCTGTCTCTCCCCCCCTCTCTCTCTCTCTCTCAATGCCACTCCTTCTCTGTCTCTTTCTCTTTGTTTTTAACTGTCTGACTGTCTGTTCTCTTTCTCTCTTTCTCTCTATCAGTTCCTCTCTCTCTTCTCTCTCTCTCTCTCTCTCTCTCTCTCTCTCTCTCTCTCTCTCTCTCTCAGTGCCGCTCCCTCTCTGTCTCTGTGTCTCTGTCTCTTTCTCTTTGTTTTTGACTGTCTGTCTGTCTGTCTGTTTCTGTCTGTATATCTGTCTGTCTACCCGTCGGCTTTTTCATTGGATGTGTGTAGACGTATTTTTGACACAATAGATTTTTTTACCCAAACAGTGCCATGGAATTAGTTCAATAGTGAAGAGAGTCTTCCGCCATGGTTTAATCGGATATCTATTTATCTCCGTCTGACTTGCTGGTTCGATATGTACGTCGATCTGATTGTGTGCAATGCAAAGTCACTTTGTGATATTTTCGACCAAACACAATCGACTTAATAAGCTGACAATCATTTCCATTCGTTGTGAGAAACGATCAGACACAAAAACTAAACCCCGCCTCGATTTGGCTTTTTCCTTTTTTCTTCATTCTCCAATAATTTTCCAATCATTTATTTATTTGCTTTACAATGATTAGATCTAACGGGAGGAAGAAAATAGTAGACAAATTTATTTGATTATCATGACTTCCTGGGAAAAAAAATAGATAGATAGATAGATAGATAGATATTCATACTTTCTCATAGGAAGGTATATATATATATATATAATATATATATATATATATATATATATATATTAATAATGGAGATTCGTTTCCTGTTTTTCTCTGTATCAAAGATTACGTCACTGCTTACATCACATTACCCAAAATCGTCATTACATACAATAAATACACTCAAAATTGTAACATGCAACCTTAGACAGTCCACATTGTTTTTTTTTAAACAAGTTTGTCCAAAATTTGAAATATGAAGAAAGGACGCTGAAAAAAGTGGACGGTTTGAAATATGACGTCAAAAATTTTACGGTGTGAGTATGAGAGTGTCTGAGTGTGTGTATCGAAAAAAAGGCATTGTGCATTTTTATGTGTTTTGTGTGTGTGGTTGCGCGTGTGTGTATAAATCTTTTACGATAAATGACATCGAAACAAACCTCAAGGGTGTGTGGGGGGAGGTGCATGTGTGTGTGTGTGTGTGTGTGAGAGGTGCATGGCTGATATCAACAATAGACTACTCTGTCGACTTAATATAGAGTAAAAAAAATTATTTTTCAATATATTTGTTTTAATTATCGTTTGTTGTTCATTTAATCTTGTTTTAAACCACAAGGTTCCTAGTTCGATGCCGGTCCTCGCCAACTCAGCGTATGAGTAGCACAGGGATCTGTGCGGTAAAGTAAGGAGTAGGTAGGTGTGGCGCTCCGTCTCAGACGCTAAAAATAATCTCCTTAGTCTAGCGCAAATGAAAAGGGGATAGACTCCCTCAATGATTGGCTGATACTGACTTTAGGCCGCCCCGACGACTTTTTTTTATTATTATCATTCTTCTTGTTTGTATTTTTCTTTATTTGCTTTTTATTGAGTTTAACCCTTTGTTAATTTGTTTTAATTCTAATCATTTTTTGGAAATTAATTGTTTAATATAGCATTGATTTACACCCTTATTTATTTTCTATTTAGATTTATTTTTGTAAATAGTTTTTGTTAACCCCCTATTGTGCAAAAATAGGCGGTGGATTTTATTGATTTATTCTTTGTCTTTGCTTGTCTCCAGCAATTTTTGTTAAAGAAAGAACCTGCTCACGATCGTTGTACAAACATACATAGAGCTTGTTGATCACGTGAGCTGCCTTATTTACTGCGGTCGCTATCTTACCTTCTTTTACTTTTACACGTTATTTCTTTCTTTCTTTCTTTCTTTCTTACTTTCTTTTTTTCTTTGGTTGTTTATTCCTTTATTTTTCTTTCGGTTGTTGCTTGTTGTTTTGTTTTACTTCTACACGTTCTCTCCCCCCACTCTCTCTCTCTCTCTCTCTCTCTCTCTCTCTCTCTCTCTCTCTCTCTCTCTCTCTCTCTCTCTCTCTCTCTCTCTTTTTTTTTCTTTCCGTCTCTCTTTTTTTTCCATTTTTTTCATTCATTATTTCTTCATATCTGACGGTCTTTGTCTTTGTTACTTTACTTTTATGCGTTCTTTCTTTCTCTTTCTTTCTTTCTTTTCTCTTTCTTTCTTTCTTTTCTTTCTTTCTTTCTTTCTTTCTTTCTT
The DNA here is from genome assembly GCA_023376005.1 of Doryteuthis pealeii. Taxonomy (NCBI): domain Eukaryota; kingdom Metazoa; phylum Mollusca; class Cephalopoda; order Myopsida; family Loliginidae; genus Doryteuthis; species Doryteuthis pealeii. Next base: position 91,767,459 of record CM042161.1, read on the forward strand.
TCTCTTTCTTTCTTTCTTTCTCTTTCTTTTCTTTCTCTTCTTTCTTTCTTTCTTTCTTTCTTTTCTTTCCTTGTTGTTTTTAACTTCTTTTTCTTTTTTCCTTCGGTTGTTGTCTTTTTTCTTTTACTTCTACACGCTCTTTCTTTCTTTCTTTCTTTCTTTCTTTCTTTTGATTTCTTCTTTCCTTCGATCGTTGCATTTCTTTTCACTCACCACGTTCATTCTTTTTATCTTCTTCTTTTTTTCTGTCTGATTTCATTTCTTCTTTCCTTCTATCATTATTTTTCGTTGATCTTGACAAGTTCTTTTTCTCCTTCTTTCTTTTTTTCATCTTTCTTCATTTCTTCCTTTATTTCTTCGGTTGCTATATTACTTGTTTTACTTCTTCACTTTCCTATCGTTCATTCTATTCCTAATAATTCAAAACTATTTTTTAAATTCTTTCTTTCTTTCGTTCTTTATTTATTTTCAATTATTCTCTCCTTAACTCTCATTGTCTTATTATTATCGTATACCCAAATATTCTCCCTCCAGCTATAGGTAAATATTAGGATCGACTAAACTCTTTAACTTTGGTGTGGCAACAGGAGAAGTAAAAAGCCTGTTAAACTCTACTTCAAAATTGACCTTTGTGTCGTTCCTGCTCGTGAAGAGGATTTCAGTATATATATATATATATATATATATATATATATATATATATTAATATAATATATATATATGGGGGGGTGTCCACCATCGTCTGTGAGAGACACCTGCGTTGGCTTAGTCACGTCTGGATGATAGACAAAGGCCGCATCCCCAAAGATCTACAGAATGGTGAATTAGTAGAGAGCAACCGACCAATAGGGAGACCACGCCTGCGCTTTGAATATGTCTGCAAGAGAAACATGAAGACATGTCTCATCAACACCACCACATAGGAGGCTTGTGAAGAAGACCGTGTGACCTGGCGACTCCTCGTCAAACAAGGAATGAAAAGGAGAGAAAAGGAGAGGGAAGAAGCCACCACGGAAAAGAGAGCCAAAAGGAAGGAGAGACAACAGTAACTCCAGTGATCATCACTGTTTGTTAGCAGTCACTGCATCAGAGATAGTCATTCAAAAATTGGTCTGATCAGCCACTCACGCAGTTGAAGATTTTTAAAAAGTGGACACTACGCCATCGTCTTTAGTAGACGGAAGGATGCCAACAACAACAACAACAATATATATATATATTATATATATATATATATATATATATAATATATATATATTAGTTTCTAACCGAAAATACATGCACACTACATAAAGAAAAAAACAAACAAAAACTTCAAATAATCGAAGCTTTATATATCAAACAAAAAAAAACCCTACCTTTAAAAGAATACACTTTGAAATAATTCAACATGTTCTCAAATGCTTATAATTTTCCGCCTATCCTCCTTCCACTATACCCCTCCCCTTCTCACAACATGTGCCCACCTCCCACAAAAAAATCACGACTGCATCGTTCGTACGATTCCTACAACCTCCCACTACCAATGGTTATTACCTGCCACTTCTAATTCCTTGCTACTACTCGTTCTCGTTAAAAACGAGACACGAAACCATACCATCGTTTCCTACCTGATGATGGCAAACTGTATTCCCGAAAGCGCTCGTATCGAAACCTTTGCTGGACTGTTACACCAGTTACACCCCGACACCAAAAAGATGGCCCGAAAATTAGAAAGGGTCAACCAAAAACTCGTCCAACAAGAATTGTCTGTACAGTTCAACAAACTTGTATAAAAGAAAAAATGCTGCCAAAATACACTTATATATATATATATATATATATATATATATATATATATATATATATATTAGGAGGTTGATTTAGAAGGCTATAAACAATGCAGTTTGGAATAAATAAAAATAATAATACGGTAACATGGTGTTGTGTGTTGACCTGTATTTTTTTATTATTTTCTTGAATTTTCGAGGTAATACCTCTTTATCAAAAGAATTGAACTGAAGCAGTACAGCTATGGCATTTCTTCCTAAATGAATTTTTTTTTTGAAAATGACGTTATTTTTTAAATAACTGTATTCCCGTGTGAGCGTGAATGCGTTTTATTTTTTTTTTTGTACGCGCATTACAACATACGCACACGTACAAAAAAAAAAACCTCGAAAATTCAAAGAAATAATAAAAAAAATACAGGTCAACACACAACACCATTTGTTACCGTATTATTATTTTTTATTTATTCCAAACTGCATTGTGATAGCCTTCTAAATCAACCTCCTAACCAATACATACACAATGCTTCAAGCAAATTATGAAACTCTCTTATATATATATATATATATATATATATATATATATATATATATATATATATATATATATATATTCTTCAATTCCGATTATAATTGAATGTCATTCAACTATTCCATCATTTTTATTTTTCAATTTGAAATGCACACAGTGATAATTCGTTTGTGTAAACAGTCTCATGTCAACTGGCACATTCTACTAATGCACTGACAAAGTGAAACAAGGTAACAGGAAGTAAATCGATCACACCATTTACCGAGGGATTTATTTCTTCGCAGTTTCGTCTTGTCTCCAAATGATATTTATGTCGTTGTCTCTTGCGAAGATCGGCTGAAAGGGAATTGAAAACATCATATCTAAACGGTCTATTTCTGTTACAGGAATTTGCACGACGGCCGATTTGATTGTCTAGACGTCTTGAAACCGTTGCCATCGATACGAAAAGTACTCACGTGGGGAAAACAGATTGAGTATCGACAAACCACTAAAACAACAAGAGTGAAAAGGGAAAAGGAAAAGAAAAAAAGAAAAGAAACAATAATAGGTAATACCATTTCTTTGAATTTTTTAGATGGGCTTGATAATTTATATTACTAGTACAAAATAAAAAAACACCCTCCGGGCGACGTAAAAATAGATTTTTGAAACATATTGCCTGAGGGGTGGGAGTTAAAAATTTAATGTCTGCAAGTTTGTACCCTAAGTAAGTAAAATCATCAAATTCATTAAAGGATTAAAAAAATAAAACAATTTGAAATGTAAACTTTAAATATGTATTTAAAATAAAACAGACTATATATAGATAAATAATACCAGTCATGTATTTATTAAAACTTGTTTAAAAACAATGAGGACTGTCTAATGTTGCATGTTTAAATTTTGAGTGTATTTATTCTATGATATGACGATTTTGGGTAATGTGACGTAAGCAGTGATGCAATTTTTGTTACAGACAAAAACCGGAATTATAATAGATTTGGACTATTGTGCTCATCTTTATATGTACAGCGTTTCGGTCAATATGCACTCTGGCCTTCTTCAGATATTTATTGTTGGACTCCGGAACCTTCTCTTCGAATTCGGATACTTTCTTTTCAAACTCGGGATCCTTCTTGTCGCAATCAGGAAACATCAATGAAACTTTGAAACCAACCCTTTATTCAATCCATGGGAATATATTATTCTAATTCAGCTAACCACACTGGTTACAAGAGTTAAACTGTGTTAATTATTATTCTATGTTATTTGAACCTGTAGCCTAGAGATAACTGTCACTTAACTGTATTAACTCTACGTCTTTATCCACTAGGCTATGTGTACAAATGGACAATTCAGTGTGAATTTTGGGAACTTATAAACGTCTTGAAACCGTTGCCATCGATACGAGAAGTATCCAGGTGGTGTAGCGTAATGATTATGGTCTACGGGGAATTTAGGGATTGAAAAGAAAACTGTAATCGGATTTCTGGAGAAAGAGAAGAAAAAGATATAAGAACAAAAAGAGGTTAAAGTTTGGAATGGTAAACACTCAACGGGGGTTGGGGGGGGGTGCAGCCATTGACCGACCAATGAACCCGGAACTAGAGATAAAAATAAAAATGGAAGTCCGAGGAGCGGAAGTGGATGTGGCCCCCCATCCCCGGGATCAGAAACGGAAGTAAAGAAAATTCGGCCTCTTTTTTTCGCCGGACACGAGGAGAGTAGACACGTTTGTAGGGGTTCCGTCATGACATATCTAGGTAGCAACGAACAGCGCACAGGGAGGTGATTTACAATAGAATAGCGTGATCTCTCTCTCTCTCTCTCTCTCTCTCTCTCTCTCTCTCTCTCTCTGAAAAAGAACCCACGAGCCTACTCTCCGATCCTACTCTCTCTCTCGCTCTCTCTCGCTCTCTCTCTCTCTGAAAAAGAACCCACGAGCCTAGAAAGAAATAAACAACTCATTTGTGACTATACGACTTTGTGTGTTCCATCGAGCTAACGACTACTACTACTACTACTAACGACTACTATTACAACCCAACTGACCCTACGCAACAGATGGGAAAAACAGGTTAAGTATCAACAAACCACTAAATCAACCAAGAAGAAAAGGTAAAGAAAAAGAAAAAGAGAAAAGAATCATTAATAGGTAATTATCACATTTTCTTTAAAAATTAAAAAGGATATTTATCAGTCATGTTAATTCAAATATTTATTAAAACTAGAAAAACGAATCATTAGCCCTATCTGGTGGGACTTTAGAATACACCGACTGTAACTCTGCAGAGGAGTAAGACCCCCCAATGGGGCCACCTATTTGGCCATGTGTGGTGACCTGTGATGCTTAAGGATGGAATCTTGGTGGATGAGCAGTCCGTGATATGCAACACTCCACTTAGACGGGCGGTCGTAGAGGGCCCCCTCCTATCAATCGACTGGTTATGTTATGTCCTAGCACCTATATGATTGCCCTAACCCTATTACCCTTATGACAAGCCCCAACCCTTTCTATCATCTGTGTGCTAGAAAGCAATGGGTGAAGGTATTTATATCCTTGGAATTAGGTTAAACTCTAGCTGATGGTGATGTTCCAGTTCTGCAGCTCCGGGGAATATGGAGCACCCCTTCATCACCATTGCTCCCTGGTCCACTTTGACCGGGAGTGGTAGTACCTTTTAGGGTCCCATCTATGGGGTAAATAGAAAAATTCGTTTATAGATAATAATCTGATATCTCTGATAAAATAAAATGGAAACTTTTGCAAGCTGTGTCCGTATCAGTACTACTGTATGCCTACACCACATGGACTATAACGAAACGGATGAAAAAAAAGATAGCTGGGCACAAATCATGGAAGCAGCAGCCAATAAAAAAGGCAGCTGTACAGCCATTTACACCCTGTCACATAAACCATCCTAGTAAGACGAACACGACGCGCTGGACACTGCTGGAGAAGTAAGGACGAGCTGATAAGTGACGTTATAATGTGGAAACCTACGCATGGATATACTACTGTTGGCCAACCAGAAAAAAAACTTACATAGAACAGCTATGTACGGACACTAGATACCGTGCTTAGTATTCCATAATGAATAGGCATTACCTATCATTTTTATAATGTAGTGTAAAGATTTGAAATTGACAGTTAGTCTGAATGTATGGAAAATCACACAGTAATGGATAAAGGTTCAAACAGTATAATTGACAGGCGTTGACCCCAAGTTGACCGGAACGGAATCCGTTGATTGGTTTATCAAATCACGTGATGGAACGACTCATGGAGAAATAGCTTTAGTTTGTTTGAGATTCGACAAAGCAACCGTAGAGAATAGACGCAGATTGGCGTATCTGCTTGTATTATCCATCACGTGCGAGTGTTAAAATAGGTTTTGGGGATATATTTGCACCAAAAGTATATGTCTCCGTGTTTATGATTAAGAACTAAGATGGACGAGGAGAGAGACGACACGAATAAACCCGATACATACCTGAAACGAGAAAGACGAGTAGAGGTAAGAGCATGGAAGAACATAGTAGCAAATAATGTCATAAGAAGTATTTAAAACAATGAGCTTGCTAGTTGCAATGACAAGATATTATTTTGTGGTTGCTGGTTTATTCGGAAGGGATTACTGACTAATAACTAGCGTACTAATCATAGCACACCTACCTACAATAGAGCCTTCTTACTGAATAGACCAGCATCCCCCAAAATTGCATTGATCCCTCCAAAAGGAATAAATAATACACCACAAAACCGACGACTACTACACCCACTAATTCCCTTCAGGACGACAAGTGGCATCGCTGAAATTGACCTTGTGTGACCTATTTGTATGGAGGGGTTGGGTAGATACATACACGTTAAAATTCCTGTCGGCTGGAGCAACATAATACACCGACTGCACCTCTGCACTGGGGTAGAATCCTTCAATGGGACCACCTGTTAGCAGTAGGTGGTGACTCGTGATATTTAATGACGGAATTCTGGTCACTGAGTTGTCCATTACATGCATCACTCCAATTTGGCTCTGACTTAGATTAGACGGTCGGTCGGATTATCCCCTTCCGATTAATCGGCTGGTCACGTTAAGTCCTAGTGACTATATGATTTTCCCGACCCTCTATGGCAAACCTCAACCTTTTTTCATCATATACGGTGGCTGAGAGTCTCAGTGTTCTCGGTGTGACATTAAACTACTTCTAGTGGTGAGGTTCCAATTCTAGAGCTCTGGAGAATGTGAAGTACCTCTTTATCGCCATTACTCACAGGTCCACTCTAACCCGAAGTGGTAGTACCTGTTAGGCTTTATGGGTTAAATAGATCATAAAATGATTTTTTAAAATTAATTGAAAAATGTGCTTGAAAAAAAGAATTGAATACCTAACACGAAGGAGTAAAACAAAAACATCTTCGGCATAAAATAACCCAAGAGTCGACATGCCCTGAAATCCAACCTAATAAACATATATCTTTAAACATGTATATCTATTTGCGACATCACGCGGTATTATACATGTCTTATCAATCAACCCTATTGCAGTCACAATAATTAATAATATACCAATCAAGCAGTGTTGCTTGGGCAAAAAATGTGGATCACCTTCTCTACAGTCTGGAGCCAAATACACGAAACACAAAAACAATTGAACGTCTACACTTGAACATCATCAAGAAGAAATATATAATATATATAAGTTATATATATATATATATATATATATATATATATATATATATATATATATATATATATATATAAACAAAAAGAGCATTCGACATCACGTAAACACGTAAACATGCAACACGAGAATACAGTTAGAAAACGCACACATTTGACCATTTACACCATTTCTATCATTTGAAAAAAAAACTATTTCGTTTACCTGATGAATGCTTTTTGCAGGAAACCATTGGTTATAATATCGTTCCCAAATAAATGAATAAAAGCTAAAACTTTTATTTGTCACTTCATTCAACTATATATATATATATATATATATATATATATATATATATATATATATATATATATACCTCGTGTGTACGTGTGTGCGAGCGTGCGAGTGTGTGTGTGTGTGTGTGTGTGTGTGTGTGTGTGTGTAATAATTACATTTTTCAGTTATGAATTGGTAGTGAAGACTTGACAACTTTACACGTAGTAACTTTTCCGTGGAAACTTTCTGTGAGTACGTCATAGTAATAGAACACGCACGTGTAGTTATAACAACGAAATTAAAATGTCGCCAGACGATGAAATTTCAATTATAATGAGAATATTAAAAGTCTAGCGATTAGTCTTCACAGCTCCAACATGTCTGCAAATACTTCAAACGAAGTGTCTTTCCTTTTCCCACTACTTCGTTTTCAATTCGTTCTTCAACTTAACCACTTTCGCATCTTCTCTTATTTCTTTTTCCCCCCACCAGTTTACGCGGGAATACGAAAGTGTCCACACACACACACACACACACACACACACACACACAAATACACGAGAATAATCTTTCCTCGGCTAAGAGATAGAGAGAGAGAGGTCAGATATTAGAAAATTCAATTATATTTTCGAATGTATTACGCAGATATTGAATAATATCGAATATTTTTTCGCTGCGTGACTCAATGATTTGAAACTGTTTTAGACACGCATGCGCAGTGAAGATAAATTCTTCCATCTTAGGTTCGGGACCTTTACAATAACAGATGACGTATACGAAGACTCAGACGGGAACATACACACATACATATACAAAATTGGGAAACAGAGTTTGAAAATTTAAAAATACAACAATATGTTGAAAAGTGTTTACTTAAAACAGAGACAGAATAGTATTATCTGCGTTATTCGCTCTATTGTACTCATCTTCATTATTATCTGTACAACGTTTCAGCCGATATGCCCTCCGGCCTTCTTCAGGTATTTCTTGTCGGACTTGGGAACCTTCTAGGAATCGGGAACCATCTTTTCGGACTCGGGAACTTTCTTGTCGTAATCGGGAACCTTCTTGTCGTAATCGGGAGCCATCACAGAACTTTAGTGAAATGCAATTACAAAATCCAGGATTTGAACTCGGGGCGACGGGTCCATTTCCCAAGACATTAAACATTACACCACGCGCTTCCAGCTGATAAATATAAGGTTTTACTGGTCGGCTAAGACTGTTGTGTCCATGTGTAGATGTCAACAGGAGTACGTCACTTATGGATTTGTCCTAACTTCGGCTGTGTTCAGCATGTCTTGTTCATTTTATTTCGTTGGTTTAAACTATATCTAATAAAAGAATAATGAAAGCTCAGTTAATGAATTTATTACCAAGCCGTGACCTGCGTGCGACTTGCGCGCAAATATTGTGGAACGTTACATCATTTTTTCTCAATTTTTGCGCGCAAGTCGCATGCAAATCACGCGCAACTCGCACGCAAGGATTGAAAAAAATAATAACGTAGCGTTCAACCGTTATTACACAGCCATTATAATAGAAAAGTTGCAGCAACACACACAACCTATCAAATATCGGACATATTCTGCCAAAATAATATAAGAAAGAGTTAAATACCTTGAATTTCCAACACAAAGCGATAACCATTGATTAGTTGATTGACTGAATTTTAAGGCATGTCGACAATTTGTTGGGTCATTTTATGCCAAATACATTTTGTTTTATTCATTCTGGTTGGGTATTCAAAATTTTTATAAAACTCATTTTTTAAATACATTTTTAATACTCATTTTTATCTATTTAACCCATAGAAGGGACCCTAACAGGTACTACCACTTCCGGTCTTTGTCGATGAGGGAGTAATGGTGATTAAGGGGTACTCCAAATTCCACAGTTTCAGAATTGAAGCTTCACTAATTGACACAGTTAAACGACTTACCCAGGAAATTAAGACCCTCAGCCACAAGCTTTTAGCACATATATGATAAAAAGGGTTGGGCTTGCCATAAGGGCAATAGAATAAGGACAACCATATAGATGGTAGGGCTTGACATGATCAACCGTCAGATTCGAGAGAGCCTCTCGGATTAACCATTGAGCTATCAGAGAAAATATATTGAAATGACTATGCCCGCCTAAATACATTAATTATTAATTTTCAAAAATTAGGTATGATTCTAATTAAGCACATATCCTCCAAAAATTGTCGGCTAAAAAGGCCATATAAAAATTAAACACATTGTTTATTTACTTACTTTCATATATATATATATATATATATATATATATATATAATATATATATATGATGACAAAAATATACCAGCACATATGGGAGAACATAAACATATGTATGTTTATGTATGTCATTCTATGCTTAGAAAATGCTAGAAAAATTTGGGGTCTTTTTTTGGTCAGATTATTTTAGCATCTGAGGTGGAGCATCACACCTGCCATCAACTCCTCACTTTACCGCACAGATCCCTGTACTACTCATACGCTGAGTTGGCGAGGGCCGATATCGAACCAAGAATCTTATGATTCCTAGCCGAACACTCTTGACAAAAATATATGGAATATATATGTATATTGTAGTAATATTCAAAATATTATAATATGATTTTGTTGTATACCCTTTCTTACTTCTTACTTCTGGTCGTATTTTCTTCTGGCCGACTTTGCTATTTCTTCATCTATCTTGGTCTGGTCTCTTCTAAGGTCTGGACTTCCTTGGGGAATTCGGGTCTGGTTTCTGTTAGGGATTTCTCCTTATCAGAAGCCCTGTGTCATTGTTAGTTTTTAGGTAATAAACACAAGACTTCGATTTACTTTGATGTTACTTTATTTTCAATCCCCAACACAGACATCTGCGCAAGTGAGACTTACATCCTACGAGCTCGGCTCCTACCTCTAACTGACTGACTGAAACTTACATACTATCTAAACCGGAAGAGAGGGTCCTCTCTACCGGTTCTCACGGTATCCACCGGAAGGTTAGGACTGAGTTCAAGCCTTGTCACTCATCCTTCAAGGCCGTGGGCTGTAGCTTATAACGGCCATTTTGATTTCTACACTATTGCCATAAATATTAGGTTTCTAATAATTATGTAACAATTTGATTCTATTTTTTATCTGTCGACATTTCCCTCTGTCTGACATTTGCTTCAACGTATTTGCAATTGATGCAAATAAACTATGACTTTCTATAGTTGATAGCCTAATGGCTTCTAGCAAAGTCGTTCTTTAAAGTCTTGCGAAAAAGCGAGAGAAGGGAAAACGAAGCGTGTGAAGGAGAAAGTGTTTGGTGGGGACTTGAAGATTACTTTTCTGTCATATCCGATTACCTCACACTCCCGTGTGAAGTGAGAGTAACAAATATTTGCTAGAATATGCAGAGAAAAGGAGCTGATTGACTGAATAATATCTCCGGCTTGGTTTTACCCGAAAATAATACTTAAATTTATTCTCTTGAAATCAATGTTATCAATTTCTTTTCGCAGCTTAATGCATATCACAAAATATAGAAATCAATTTTTAAAAGGTTGTGATCTTAAAAAAGCCATTTTCGTCTTATTATATATCAGAGTAAGAAATTTGAAAAACGTACAGATGTTATTAGGTAATGTTGTTTTATTAGCTTATATTGCAATATTTCAATCCGTTTGGATCATTATCAGAGAATATCTATAATGAAAAGGAGGAAACAGTTTATTTTTTGTTTTCTTTTTATAATAGACATGCTCTGATGATGATCCAAACGGATTGAAATATTGCAATATAAGCTAATAAAACAATATTATTTAAAACCATCTGTGCGTTTTTCCTAAAGTAACTTAGTAAATTTTAAATCTATCAATTTGGAGGGGGGGTTGGTGTCTTAGTTTGAAATGGGCAGGATTAGTTTCTTTGAATGAGGCGAGGATATCTATGCTTTGGATGAGGTGTGGCTTAGATGGGGAACCGATTCCTTGGGGATATATATATATATATATATATATATATATATATATATATATTATATATATATATATATATATATATATATATCAATAGGGATAATATAGGAAGAGCTATTATAAGTTAATAGTACTCCATATCGTGAATAGAGCATTTATATATACGTTAGGGTAGCGTGGACATGAAGTCAACGGTGCTTATTTACTGATTGTATGAAAATGGAATAGGCGAGAAACTGTCATTAACCAAGCGCTATATATATATATATATATATATATATATATATATATATATATATATATATATAGAGAGAGAGAGAGAGAGAGAGAGAGAGAACATAGAGGGTTGGAAATGTCAGACATGTGGTCGAACTTTGCTTTCTAAGGCTGGATATGTCAATCATAGGAAATCTCACCAGGGTCAAACCATGCAAATTCCAGGAGCAAACAATGTGTCTTGTGCTATCTGTGGCAAGGTCTGTAAGTCAGCTTCTGGTCTTAAGAGACATATGGTGGTGCATGAGCATCAAATTTTATCATCTGATTCATCTGAATCATCTTATTCAACAGGAAGGAAGTCCTTTCAATGTCATATTTGCATCAAACTTTGTGGATCTGCAGCAGGTTTAATGAGTCATTTGAGGACTAAGGTTTCATGCTTAGTTGCAATCATCATCTGATGATTGCAAGTAAGCATGAAACTTTAGTTACGGGATATTAAATCCATAATATCTAATATTTGTTTTTTAAATCTGCTCTGCTATTTTAGTATTGGTCTCCTTCATATGCTAATACTTGTCATTCATTTCCCATTCATTCTATATTGTATATATATATATATATATATATATATATATATATATATATATATATATATATATATATATATATTATCATAAAAAGCTCAAAAGAATTTGTAGTAAAAATGTCAAAAAATATCAAAAAGTTCAGGAAAATGTTCCGGTTACAAATGAAAGTTAAAAAATGTAACAAGTCCAGCAACATGAATCTGCAATGATGATAAACTCGCAGAGTCGGAATCCTTATTACATCCGAAAATATGAGCCTCCGGTGATATGATTTAAGTAATTCCAAATTTGTTTTTTCTATGGACAGTATGAAAGGTAAAAATGGATATTGAATCCGACAATATGTAAGAAAGTTTTATAGAAAAAACAACAAGATGTTAAAAATTTTTGCTGACAGAAATCTGTTTCGACATTTTGAATATGTCTTTATCAAAGCAACATTGTAAGCGGAAAAACGAAATGAATATATTACGAGGCACAGAACGCTCTCGATCAGTACCGGAATTTAAAAAAAAAATTTTAAAATACGTATTTTATGTTAAAAATGAAATAAATTTTATTTTTAAAATGTTTAAGCATTTTTATCATATAAATATATATCTATTTTTACAATCAGAATTATATATTTCCAAGTTGCTTTTTAAATAAAAGTTTAGAAAGTTTGTTTAAATCTCGTTAAGAAACAAAAATCTTCGAGACAGTTACGAGGTTTCCTTTCAAGATAGCTCGTTGCTTCTTACGACAATAATTTAAAAGCTTATTACTTTAATTTACCAAGTAAACTTAGAAATAAATAAGTTGTTTTTTTTTTCCTTTTTTAATTTATTGTATTTCCAACTAATAAATAAACAAACTTTCCACGTAATTAACTATACACAGATGTATAATACTAAATCATAACTAAACATGTAAAGTAAAGTCGTCGGGGCGGCCTAAAGTCGGTACCAGCCAATCAGCGAGGGAGTCTATCCCCTTTTCACTTGCGCTATACCAAGGAGATTATTTTAGCGTCTGAGGTGGAGAGCCACACCTACCATCAGCTCTTTACTTTACCGCACAGATCCCTGGCGAGGACCGGTATCGATCTAGGAACCTTGTGGTTTCTAGCCGAACGCTCTATCGACTGAGCTAAACATGTATTAACAACAAAAAATTTGATTTAATAGAAATGAATCTCATTTATCCATTTTAATGGATGGAAAAGTATTCATACAATGCTAATTTCAGATTTTGATACTTTTAAATTGCTCTACTAGTCTAGTTTATTCAAGCGAAATATTCTAGAATGTTCCAATAATGTTACCAGTAGTTATTTTGGACCAGATGACTTTTAGGCACCCCTTTTTTATCTCGTTTCATCAGGACATTTTTTTCATTTACATCGTCAAAATCCGGTTGTTTGTTAACAGATGATTTTTAGAGTTTTTAAATTATAAAACTACCCCTAACCCCTAACAGACATCCGGATTTTGACGGTGTAAATGAAAACATGTCCTGATGAAACGTGATCGAAAAAGGGGTCCCTAACCGTCATCTGTTCCGTTATATTTAGCCTAACATGCAAACAGAATATTCTGTAATATATATCAGATATTCGTGCAAGAAGGTTATCATCATGTCAAGAGGTAAACAATTGACAAATTCGCAAAAATGAAACGGTTTGTTAACCTCTGGAATGAAAGTAAAAGTTAACGGAAAATTTCAGGCAACATATGTATTACATTTACTACTATTAGTTAATTATGGACAACCTTTAAAACCTTTAAAAAAATGTTGAGGTGGTCACTACCAGGATAGACTCGTCCTATTTAGTGATCATCCTCCACACATTACTACAACAACCAACATTAATGCCCCAGAACCTGTCCTCAAGCCTGTAAGAGCAGTCTCCCTTGTCTGAGGGTTTTGGGTAATCCCCTGCGTGAGTACACCCTTTTTGGTCGCGTGACGCAGGAACCCAAGAAGAGAAGCCTTTTTGGCAGAAGCTACTGGACAAGTGCAGACGTGCTTGTCACCTCTCTCCAGCAGACACCTATGGTGCATGCCAGGCGTTACAGACTCTACTTACAGTAAGTGGTTTCCACCTATTTGTCTATTAACACTACTATGTATGTTTGGACACTTGTGACATTATATAGACTGGGGAACTTTGTTGCCCTATATATGTTATAATAAAAGTTATACATATATATGTAACTAACACGTTTGTTGTTTTCCTAACTTAAGTATTTCGCATTGGGTACTTATCCTTTAAGTAACCTAATGCTTTATAAGAACCAAAGTTAACACTCTGTGAACTTCTTACAAGCCCAACAAAGATCTGACGGCTTAACCTGTTAACTATTACTTAATTAATTGTTGTGTTTTTTTAATTATCAGTATTTATTGTGTGTCATTATTTATATTGTGTAATATGTGAAAATAAACATTTTTTATTTGATTAGATTAAGATTTGATATGCAAAACTGTTGAAAACCAAAGAGAAACAGGTGCTCCGCGGAAAATTTATTCAAGATATTTGAGGAAATTACTTCGTCAAATTAAACAAAATCCAAAGCGTTTGCCAGGGGTATGGTTTGGCACAAGGTCACAAGTATGGGCACCAAGTGACGCGTCTACCGCCGTCGTCGCCGTCGACGTCGTCCCGCTGTCTGTGACGCTGCCGATATCGTCGATTGCTGGACCGCTGGGTCTCCTCACGACGTTTTCGACTTTCTCCTCGCCCGAACACCGTCGTCACCGCCGATATTGCCCGTGGAGACGACTGCGGCAGACTGAAGAGAAGACTGAAAACTAAAAAAACTGATGATGAATTAATTTGATAATTTTATTTTTATTTTTATACAGTAATTCTCCTTACTTCATAGACAGGCTGATTTGGTTTGGTTTGTTTTGTTTTACGGCATATCAACCTCAGTGGGTCATTTAATGCCGATAAAGTTTTGAAATAAATCAATTCTTAAATGGATAATACAATTTTTCTATAAATACATTTTTCTATTCAACCCATAGATGGGACCCTAAAAGGTACTACCACTCCGGGTTAGAGTGGACCAGGGAGCAATGGTGATGAAAGGGTGCTCCACATTCCCCAAACCTCCAAAACTGGAACCTCACCATCAGATAGAGTTTAACGTCATTCCCAGGATGTAGACCCGCAGCCACCGCCTTCTAGCACCCATATGATAAAAAGGGGTTAAGGCTTGCCATAAGGGCAATAGGGTTGGGAAAATCATATAGGTGCTAGGACTTGACGTGACCAGCCAATTGATCGGAGGGGGCCTCTCCGACCGCCCGTCTAGCCCAAGATAGAGCCAAAGTAGAGTATTGCAAGTCATGAACTGCTCATCCACCTGGGTTCTATCCTTAAGCATCACGGGTCGCCACCCACGGCCAACAGGTGGCCCCTTTGGGGAGTCTTACCCTCTGCAGAGGTGCAGTCGGTGCATTCTAACGCCCCAGCAGACAGGGCGGCAGACAGTCTGAGTAGAGCGGCGAAATAGTGATTTGTTTTGAACACGCCGACCACTAACCTGATTATATCCTGACGTGAACTTTTGAAATTCTATTCAAAGGAATGGTCACACGAACTGATACCGTAGACTCACGTACGCGAGACGGTGACGTGTGCGGAACGACCTTTGATATTTGGCCAAGTAAGCGTTACTTTAGGCTTTCTAGTTCGCTAGAATAATTATTTCCCAATGGCGCCAGAGGGGCGAGGTGTTGGCTCGATCGCGTCAAAAAAAAAAAAAAAAAAAAAAAAAAAAAACAGGATTTCCTATATTGCTTTAAAAGGCAAACGGAGTAGCCGCAATAAGAGCAACAGCATCTTGCTGTTGGCATTGACTACCAAAATCTGGCCTTTTACCAGACTAAGATAAATTATCAGCAGAAATATTCCGTATCATCATTGATCTATGGCACTATATCCATATATTTGGCTTTATTTCTGTCAATCTCAGTTTATTCATATCTATGTCTATATCCCCTCCATATATATATATATATATATATATATATATATATATGAGAAGTAAATATACAAACGATGTGTTATGATATGGTTTTTTTAGCCGATAATTTTTGGGAGAATATGTGCTTAATTGAAGTACCTAATTTTGAAAGTTAATTAATTAATAATTAATTGTATTATTATATTAGGTATGCCCGCCTAATTAATTATTAATTAATTAACTTTCAAAATTAGGTACGACTTCAATTAAGCACATATTCTCCAATATATATATATATATATATATATATATATATATATATATATATATATATATATATATATAGTCAGATTCTTGCCCTGGTGAGTTACTAAGTGAAACTATTTGTAGATATATCTGACTCATTAGGTTTATTATTTGCTCTACTTTGGTATTGAGCACATTTTCCATATTAGCTTTAGATTATCCTAGTGGTTTATATATATATATATATATATATATATATATATATATAATATATATATTTCTTTGACGTCGTCGCCGAAGTCCTACAGGTGATACATTGGCACCATGTATATTTATAATATGCCTAGACTATGTACTCCGAACATCATTAGATACCATAAAAGAAAAGGGTTTTACACTAAGAAATGCAAGAAGCAGGAGATATCCTGCACAAACAGTCACAGATGCAGACTATGCTGATGACCTCGCACTTCTTGCAGATACGCCGGCACAGGCTGAGGCACAACTACATAGCCTGGAGGAGGCAGCAAAAAGCATCGGTCTGCATGTGAACTCTGCTAAAACAGATTGTCATGGATATCCGTGCTGCCTGCACGACATGATGATGATGATATATATATATATATATATATATATATATATATATATATATATACAATCACTGCTCATATCTCTCTCCATTGCTCTGTCCACAATAAGGACACTATTTGGCCGTGGATGATAATGCGTGACAGAGTGGTCCACGACCCTGGAGATTAAGTGGTCATGGGACCTGATGCATTCCATTATTGCCTTGAGCTTTGTTGGACTGGCGGTTGAAGAGGTCTGATCCGATCAATCAGCTAATCACAACAACACCAACGTCTAAATATTATAAACGACCTTATCGTTCCCAATATCTACATTGATCCAAATACCAAAATAGTCCCCTTTGGTATTTCACACAGTTACTCGACCGAGTTTTGCTTTTGTCAAAGTACCAATAAAACTACGTAGGTATTTTAATGTCCTCATTTCCCATCCATTAGATGTACTAGTAAATATAGGCACCCTTCGAGTGCAAGTATTTAAGTTTTAATATAATAAAATATCATTAAATTAGAAAGACTAATGAAACTGAATAAGAATGCAGATAAAATGATTTCGAAAGAGGGGGGCATGATTGAAAAATAGAACAACTTTGAAACTAACTCTTCCATCATATTCCATTACTCCCGTCTTTCATTGGTAAATTTTCCTAATTTAACAATTTAGTTTAAATAGGAAGTAAAGAATAAAATTACAGTTTTTTCTTCTTGTTAATGGATTTATTTTAAGATTTATCCACGAGATTTTTGCTCATATTCAATAAGATAAAACCAAACAATTAGAAATCAACAATACTAAGCATATATTTATTAAAATCAAATTTTTAAGATCAATATGTAAATTAGCTTTCCCATTCACACTGTAATCCGCTATTTTGTTGTAAATATAAATACAATTGCATGTTATTAGTATGAAGATATGGTCAACAGTCTTAATGATGTAAAACAATTTTTATTAATACTTGAGGTTTAAATAAAAATAAAATCATGGACAATGTGATGTAAATAGCTAAGGGAATTGTGACTTGAGTAGTAATATAGTTTCGGTTACAGACAGAAAAACCCACAATCTCCATTATAATAAGATATTCAATTTGCATGGGGTTAGTGGGTTTCAGCGCGGATATCCATGACAATCTCTCTCCATCCGTCCATATCGCTCATCATTCCCGAGAGGTCCTCTATGTAGCATCCTGTATCCACACAGAGTTGATCAATGTTCGTCTTTGCTGGTTGGTCCACACTGGCATGCCCATGTGTTGGCTTCCACAAGAGGACGTCGCTTATGAGTTCGTCCTTGCTTCTCCAGCAGTGTCCCGCGTGTCTTGTCCGTCTTACACGGATGGTTTGGGTGATATGTGGCAGGTTACCGTACAGCTGTTTTCTCGTAGGGTGTTGTTTCCACGTCTTGTTCAGGATCACCCGCAGCATTCTTGTGCAGCTCCCATCTAGTTTATTCTCTAGTCGCTTAGTTAGGGTCCAAGTGGTGCAGAGTATTTTCGTTTAATCGCATATCAACCCTATCTTGGTTACTTAATGTAAAAATTTGATTGATTTATAAATGCTTACTTGTAAAATTCTCAATCTTCCATTGTAATTTCATTTTTCATCGCATTTTTGTTTTTGTTTTATATTGTTTTTTTTGTTTTGTTTTTTTTTGTTTTTGTTTTTTTCAATTATCTGGTATTTCTAGCAGATACACCTGCACAAGGAGAATCACTGCTGTATAGACCAAAGAAGGCGACAAGAGACATTGTGAACATAGATAAAAACAGAATTAATGTGTTTTAAACAAGATGGAGAAATATCCACACTGGATCTCTAAAGTCTCTAGAATTATTAGACCAGCGCCCATACCAAGGTAATATCTCATATACAGAAGGGAATGCCAAAGCACGGATAGGAAAGGCATGAACAGACTATCCCCTCATGAAAATCTTATCGCATGAAAGACCTGCCAAGGGCGATAGCCAATAGGGACGGTTGGCTAGAAAGAATCATGGGAATCAGTGCCGACAGTGCGACCTTATGAATGATGATAATAATAATCCTACAAACATTTGTATAGTTTCAAGTATTCTTATATGGTATTAATATACACATAATTATATATGGTATCGACTAACAGATGATCCCATTGGGAAGATTTTACCTCTCTGCAGAGGTGCAGTCGTTGTATTCCATAGCCCCAGATGATAGGGCGGCTTTGAATAGAAGTTGAACAAATAGACTGCCCAAAAAGTATCAAAACTGTGACAGCATTTATCAAAAGAGAAATAAAGCGTGACTTGACTGTAATGTGACTAGAGTTCGAACTCGCTTCCGAAGAGATAATGACCAGGCACTGTTTATGCTGTTGGATACTTATATCCAGTCTTAAAAAGAAACAGTATTTCAGTTCGATTAACTTTAAGAAATAATGAAATTACTTTTTAACGTGGAAGTTTTATCTCTAAATTAAAATCATTCTAAAAAGAATGCTTGGATATTCCAAATGACTTGTATTATTTGGATTTTTCAGATTGTTGTCCTCATCTTTATTGTTACTAGTACAAAATAAAAAACACCCTCCGGGCGATGTAAAAATAGATTTTCGAAACATATTGCCTGAGGGGTGGGAGTTAAAAAATTCAATGTCAGCGAGTTTGTACCCTAAGTAAGTAAAATGATCAAATTCATTAAAGGATTAAAAAATAAAACAATTTGAAATGTAAACTTTAAATATGTATTAAAATAAAACAAACTATATATAGATATATAATACCAGTCATGTATTTATTAAAACTTGTTTTCAAAAAATGAGGACTGTCTAATGTTGCATGTTCAAATTTTGAGTGTATTTATTGAATAAATACACTCAAAATTTGAACATGCCAAAAATAGTAGAATAAATTGTATTCTATGTTATGACGATTTTGGGTAATGTGATGTAAGCAGTGACGTAATTTTTGTTACAGACAAAAACCGGAAGCGAATCACCATTATTAATAGATATACACAACGTTTCTGCCGCTGTGCTCTCAGGTCTTCTTCAGATTTTTTTTGTCGAACTGTGAAACCTTCTCCTCGAACTCCGAAACCTTTTTTTCGAACTCAGAAGACTTCATGTTGTAATCGGAGCCTTTGCAGAACTTTGAACCGAACGCAATTGGACACGTGGCGCAGCGGATATAGGGATTGAGTTAATACAGTTCTAAGTGGTAATTATCTGTAGGTTGCAGGTTCAAACCTGACAACGGGTGAAAATAACATAGCAAGCTTAACATAGTCATGGTTAACGGAATAAGAACAGTCTACTCCGGTGGTTTAAATAAAGATTTCGGTTCGATGTTCCATGAAGGCACCAGATTAAGACAAAAAGATTCCTGGGTTCGACGAGGAGCTTTCAAAGTTAGGCAAAACACTCGAAGAATGTCAGAGGGCATATCGGCCTAAACGTTGTGTATACAACAATAACAATGAGGACAACAGTCCGAAAAATCCAAATAATACGAATTATCGAGCTTCATCTCGAAAATTCAGACAGATAATAATAAAATATTTAACATACTATAACACTTCTACCCAGTAATGGTTAGCGTAATGAGAACAGTCAACCCCTGTGGATTGAATAAAGGGTTCGATTCGAAGTTGCTTGAAGGCTACCAATTACGATATGAAGGCCCCTGAGTTCAACGAGAAGGTTCAGCAGTTCGACAAGAAAAACTAGAAGAAGACCGTTGGACACATCGGCCGAAACATAGTGTTGATAACAATAAAGGTGAGGTCAATATTCTGAATAATCCAAATAATAAAAATTATCAAGCCTCATCAAAATTCAGACAAAGAAGTAAAATAGTACGTGATAATACAAAGGAATTAGAGGGAATTTGAAAAAGTTTCAAGTGGAATAAGCACACTAAGAGAATATTCACTAAGGTTTCTTTATTTAGCAGTAAATAAACTAATAACAGGTAAGAGGCAAAACATTTGCTCTAATAGCTGAACATTCTGGCTTCGTAAAATATACCATAAACAAAGTAAATTAAATATATGGAACTTTGAGTTCGACAAGGTCTGTGGCCACATCAGCTGAAATGTTGTACAGGGTCAAGCAAAATGATCTGACACATTTGTAGGTTTAATAAAATGCAAATAAAGTAAAGAAACAAAAAAGTGTTTTTATTTTCAAAAAGTACATATAATGCCATTTTCTTTCATATAATGCCATTTTGTTTTGTTTCTTTATAATGCCATTGTTTTTCGTTTCTTTTTCATTTTCGTTTCATTTTTCAGTCGTGCTTTCATTGTGGAAACGTTTATCAACATCATTTTGTATGGATGCATTTGAAGATCATTGTGAAGAATTCTTCGCAAACTTCTTTCGGAAAGTCTAAGAGCCTGGACGCGTTTAAATGTGGAACGGAGTGGAGACTGTTGAACTGAAGCTCTTACCGCTGTAACATTTTCTGGAGTTCTGGCGGTGCGAGGTCGGTCGGTTGATTTTCGTTTCAATGCAGATCCAGTAGCTCTGAAGTTGGTAACCCATAACAAGATCGTGTTTTGAGCTGGTACGGGATCATGTCTACCAAGATTGAAGTGCAAACGGAACGCTCTTTGTGTTGCAGTTACAGATTCGTTTGTTTTGATAATCGTTTCCACAATGAAAGCGCGATGCTCACCAGTCATTTTTAAATTTTAAATTCATGGCAGCAACTGAAAAAGAAACGAAAAACAATGGTATCATAAAGAAACAAAACAAAATGGCATTATATGAAAAACAATGATATCATATGTACTTTTCGAAAATAAAAACACTTTTTTGTTTCTTTACTTTATTTGCATTTTATTAAACCTACAAATGTGTCAGATCATTTTGCCTGACCCTGTATATTACACTAAAGATGAGGATGACAGTCCTAAAAATTAAGGATAATAAAAATCATCAAGCCTCATCTCAAAACTCCAGAAAATAGTACTAAATGGCATTTTGTAGAACTATAACTCGACCATTAAAACAGGTGATATTTCTTTTTTTTTCTTTAATCTTTTAAATTCAAGAATCGCTTTTATTGTGCCAACATGCCGTTTTAAAAAGAAACTATTTTTTTTTATTTTCTCCTTTTTAGGTTTTCGTAGCGAATTGCTTTCAATTTACTTTCATTCATTCTGGAGTCTGTTAGCATTTCGTGTTCTATAAGAGAGAAAAAAATCAATGACTTCCAAATGTGGTTCTAGTGAGCCATTGGTGACCTTTTCTAATTCAATAAAATACTTTTTTTCTTCTTCTTTCTATCGACCAATAAATCCAGGGTTATGTACAAAATTGAATAATTGCAGATATAAAGATATATCCATTTTTATACAGAATACATTTTCGCTACCAACTGACCTAAGCTATTGTAATCTAATAATCCCTTACAAGAGGAAATAAATATGCAGATACATAGGAATAGACGGACACACACACACACACACACACACACACACATATATATATATATATAATATATATATATATATATATATTTGTGTGTGTGTGTGTATGTGTGTGTGTGCGTAATGGTAGCGAAGACATGAAGTAAAAGCCTATGCCATGTTAAAACCAAGTGAATTATTTGTGTTCGTATTTTCCTTATATGCTATTACTTGGGGCACCCTGGGAAGGGTTAAAGATCTGAGTCATGGTTCATGGGATAGTTTAGTTGGTCTTATGAGCTTTTCACACTTGCTGTAGCTGGTGGTTCACTGGAGGCTGAGTGACAGCCAGTCTCTTCAGGTCTCCAGGACTCTTCTGAGTATTCTAGCCGATCCTAACAATAGCGTACTTTGAATGGTCTCGATCCTTCTTCTGATTTCCAGTTCACCCAAATTCTTTTCCAGAGCTTTGGGGATCGTTCGAAGGGCACCAATTACAGTTGGTACGACGTTCACTTTTATGTTACAACATTTCCCCTGTTCTCTGGCAAGGTCTAAGTATTTGCTTTTCACTTTCTTTAATTTTCACTCAGTGACCGGCCGGGGCGGCAAAACACACGAGATGACAGGTTCTCTTTTTCTTGTCAATAAATACTAGGCCCCGTCTCCTAGCCGGAATTAGGTGAACCGTCTGTACCTCGAAGTCCCAGAGAATTTTATGCGTCTCGTTCTTTAGGAGAGGTTTAGGTTTGTGCATAATACCATTTGGTTGTATGGTGAAAATTGAATTTCTCGCACAATTCCCAGTGGATTACCTTTCCCACAGAGTCGTGCCTAGTCTTGTACTCTCTTTGTGCTAGTTTGCTGCATCGCTTATTATATGATCGACTGTTTCGTCTCTATCTCCATACATCTATCTTCTGTACTTGCTATTCTGCCGCGTCTATCTATTTTTGCCATTTTATAGTTTCTCCTAATGGTATTGTTTTGTGCTGCGATTATAAGGGATTAGGTTTTTCTTTTCATGTTTCCTTTTCTTAGCCATTTCTATGTCTTCTGATGTAATATCTCTTGAGTTCGATGCTTAAAGTACCCATGTAGTTGTTTTTCTTCCCATTTCTGTTTTTTAGTTTTTGATGTATTTCTGTGTGTCAATGTGTTGCAATTGCTTTTTCTGGCTGCTGCAATTAGTCTTTCCTTACTTTTATTAGTATATTCGTCAAGTGCTCGGATTGTCGTATCTACGCAGTCTTCAATGTTGGCGAGACTCCATCCCTTCTCTTTCCTTATCATATAGAGTCTGTCTGTGTCGTCTCTCGGGTGAAATGCTTTGTGCATGGTCATTAGTTTCCTTGTCCTTTGGTCCATCTGTCGAAGCTCCTCTCTTGTCCATTTTAAAAATGGTCCCGGTTATCTTACGAGAGAGACTCTCCATGTGTTTATTCCATTGATAAAGTTTCTGCTATATAGCTTGGTTTCTAGGAGCTTTCTTATTCTTCTGAAGTATTTCTTTCTTAGTTTTTCTTTCATTTTTATTTGTTTGATGGCGTCTGCTTCTAATATTCCTAGATATCTATAGATCTATTTTTCTCTAAATGTCGATTCGGAACGCCAAACTCACATCAAAATCTTTACAGTGTTCAATACGCAAGTGTAGAGCAATATTACAATATTTTATCAATTGTAGAAAATTTAAGACATGGAAGTAACTCACGACTTCAAGCTTCACGTCTTCGATTGTCAGGTGAACTGGTAATCCACAGGTTTTAAATTAGCGTTGAAGCCAGACATACACACCTATATATATATATAAATATATATATATATATGTGTGTGTGTGTGTGTGTGTGTGTGTGTGTGTATAAAATAAATAGATGAATAAGTAAATAACGTTCGTTCATCTTAGACGTTTCAAGTTAAATGTATTTTGTGATTTTCTTACAAAATACATTCCTCTTTAAACTGCATTTACCTGTGACGTCACTGTACAAGATATCAATAATGATTATTTAATTCAACGAGGGCCGGTATAGCTCTGTCGGTAGAGCGTCGGATTAGGAACCACAAGCTTCCGGTTTCGATAGCAGTCTTCGTCCACTCAGCGCATGAGTATCACAGGGATCTGTGCAGTGAAGTGGGGAGCTGATGATAGGTTTGGCGCTCTACCTCAGACGTCAAAACAATCTCCTTAGTCTGGTTCTATTGAAAAGGTGATAGACTCTCTCGCTGTAGGCCACCCCAACGACTTTTTTATTCTGAACTATATAACGAGAGGATTACGTCATTGGAGAGATAACATTCAACGTAGTTCAAGTACTAAAGTTTATTTTTCTTTTTGCAAACTGATAAGCTTCACAGCTAACTAAAGTAACCCAGTGTACTCTGAAACTCCCCTGACTGTGGATAAATTTTTAATATGGAGAATGTTGGTGTAAAAAATGTTTTTACCAAGAAATAATACGTATGAAAGAAACAAAGAAAGATATATATATATATATATATATAATATATATATATATATAGAGAGAGAGAGAGAGAGAGAGAGAGAGAGATAGATATAAATATATAGATAGAGATAGAGATAGAGATAGATAGATAGAGAGAGAGAGAGAGAGAGAAAGAGAGAGAGAGATGATGATGATGATGATGATGATGATGATGATGATGATGATGATGATGATGATGCGAGTGATGCTAAGTACAATAAATGAGACTTTATATATTTATATATTTATCATTAGAAGTAACCTGCTCTATCCTCAAAAGACTGTCAATTTCTGTTGTCAAAATAAAGATGTGGCGATAATGGTGTCCTTTCTGAAAAGAACAAAAAAGGAAGCGAGAAAGAAAAAGAATAATGTGTTATCTAAAAGGACAAAATTCTTCAACACACGAGAAGTTAGGGAGCAAATAAACAATAACATTAAACATTTTCCTTAAAATTTTGTCAGTTTCATTGTATATGAAAATACAATGGAATTAGCTATGTATCCGCACCTAAAAGAAATTCAGATGACAAACGAAATGACCTACATTCTCGAACAATAGTATTTTCAAATAGATCAATGTGACATTGCTATTTGTAAAGCTGAAAATAGTTGACAATAACATCAAAAACAAACTTGTTTAAGCTATTTAAAAACATGCGTGTAAATTGTAGGGACCGTGGTTGTGTTATGTACTGAGTTTTTCACAGTACCAAATCGATATAATGTTGTATACCCTTTTCTTACTTCTTACATCTATTTTCTTCTGGCCGGCTTTGGTTCTATCTTCTAACATCTTGCATCTGGAGTTGTCGTGCGGACTTCGGTCTGGTTTTCCATGCTGGGGATTTCGGGTCTGGTTTCTGTTAGGGATTTCTCCTTATCAGAAGCCCTGTGTCATTGTTAGTTTTTAGTAAACACAAGACTTCGATTTTCTTTTAATGTTACTTTATTTTGGCCGGCTGCTATTCTGATCGTCTTTGGCTTGGTCTGGAATCTTCTAAGGTCTGGACTTTCTTGGGGACTTCGGGTCTGGTTTTCTGTTAGGGATTTCTCCTTATCAGAAGCCCTGTGTCATTGTTAGTTTTTAGTAAACACAAGACTTCGATTTTCTTTTAATGTTCTTTATTCGGTAGATCCCCAACCCAGACATAACATAGCGCGCATGAGTTCCAGTTTTAGGCAGAGCATAAAATGGCCGCTGCTCTGCCTGACGTATAACTGCAAACTGGGGACTCTGAAAAAGGTCCCACGTGACTTCACATATTTGGCGGGCTTCTGTAATTTTCCATAGAAGGACCCGGCCATGGTATGAAAGGGGTCATCCCCTCAGAATTACAGGGAATTGACAATAATCTCATGCAACTGCATAGACTATGTAACAGTTGTTTGATGAGTGTGTAGTTGAGGAGCTGAAGAAGATCCGAGTTATGGGTCCCCACAATTTAAATGTATAAGACTACAGAAATGTAGTTTCCATAGGTAGCAAAAGAAGAAGACAAAATTGATAAAGGAAACAAACTTTATATACACTAGCAAATATATGCACTCTCCGGGTGCAAGTATTTAAGTTTTGATATAATAAAATATCATATTAGATTAGAAAGGCTAATGAAACTGACTAAGAATACAGATAAAAAGATCTGCAACAGAGGGGTTATAATCGAAAAATAGAACAACTTTGAAACTAACTATTCCATCATTTTCCATTACTCCCCTCTTTCATTGGTAAATTTTCCTAATTTAACTATTTAGTTAAAATTGGAAGTAAAGGATAATATTACAGTTATTTCTCCTTGTAAATAAATTTCTTTTAAGATTTATCCACGAGATTTTTGTTTATATTTCTTAAGATAAAACCAAACAATTAGAAATCAATAATACAAGCACATATTTATTAAAATAAAATTTTAAAAATATCAATATGCAAATTAGCCTTCTTGTTCAAACTGTAAACCGCTAATTTTGTTGTATATATAAATACAATTGCATGTTATTAGTACGTAGATATGGTCAACAGTATTAATAATGTAAAACAATTTTTATTAATAACTGAAGGTTTAAAAGAATGAAATCATGGAGAATTTGACGTAAATAATAAAGGGAATTGTGACTTGAGCAGTGATATAGTTTTGGTTACAGACAGAAAAACACACAATCTCCATTATAATAAGATTATTTTACAATTGGTATATTCAATTGTTCTTTCAGTGGTGTTGAAGACTGTATGTGTCTGTACATAGTTGTGTGTGACAAGTGTGACATGTATTGTTTATATTTGTGTGATTGTAGCAGTTTTGTCTGTGATTGAAACTTATGATTGAAATTTGTTTTCGTTGAGCGAGATAGAGAAAATTGGAAACGAAAAATACGAGACCAACCTGATATATCATGTTTGTGTCTTCGGGCAGCGACTTCTCCCCATTGTGTCGATGTTGGGGGAGAACTTTCACTCCTACTGTCGAGTTAAGAGCATCAGCTCCAACTCTGTCGTGTCGGGAAGAGCGTAAGCTCCCACTGTCTGTCTGTCAGCTAAAAGGGTCTTTTATAATTCTCTTTTGTAATTGTCTACGTGATCATTAAGCTAAAATATTCATCAAATATCAGGTTATTTGCAATGATGCAATATTGAAGGATTTTGGTATCTGTGGAATTCTGGTGATATAAATTATCGGATGAATTTAAAGTATTGTTTCTATTGTTTCTAAAATATTTCTAAACTAATATTTATTCGATTCTCTTTTGTTTAACTAATTCTAAACTCAAGACATACCATTGTAAAACTAGTTATTTGAGAAAACTTAATTATTTTAATTTGGTCAATTCCACATGCCGTAAAAATATAGGGGCCAATCCCTATAAAATATATAAATTTCATTTTAAGTTTATTCTACGAGGGTGAGTCAAGAATGATGCCATTTTATTTATTTCATGTGTTTTTTAAAAATAAAACTAAGGCCTACATTGCGAACCTAACAAAACTCAGAGCAAGAATCCGATGAGTAAGACCCAACTTGCCAATCGACAATATCCCCCTTCTGCATGACAATGCTCGACCACACGCAAACATCAAGACAAGAGAAAAAAATCGCATCATTCGGATGGACAACTTTACCGTATCCTCCATACTCACCAGACTTAGCACCTTCAAACTATCATCTCTTCGGCAATATGAAAGAGTGTTTGAGAGGCAAACATTATAATCCAGTATGAGGAAGTAAAGTCTGTAGTGAAGAAGTTGCTCAAAGACCAGTCAAGAGAATTTTAGGGGTAGGGATACTGTCTCTCATTCGAAGATGGAATATTGCTATTGAGAGAAACGGTGACTCTGTGGAGATGTAGGGATGTCATCTAGAGTGGACCAGCTTCATTTTGATGTATGATACATGTTCCTGTCTTGGTAATTACACTTGTCCTAAACAAAATGGTATTACTTTTTGACTCACCCTCGTATATCTAATTTTCCCATTAATGCTAAATTCTGGCATGTGAGTAATAAAAAAGGAAAGACACGGTCAACCGAAAATCTTAAGTGCAGATCAACAAATAGATAAATATTATCCCACTCATAGATAGGAAAAGGGATTAATATTCCAGACAATGTGGCGCCTATCCTCAAAGGAGTTCCCTTTGAAGTTAATGAAGACGGTCGGGCTAAATCAAATCTAAAAAAAAACTTAGGTCAAAGTTTAAAATAAGAAACAAAAAGAATGTTCTTGAATCAACCTGAATTAAGACCAATGACTTTTTAATTGTTTTTTTCTTATATATCGAAGATCGCATCTCGATCTGTAAAAGTGAATAGATTCCCACAAGTCTTGCTTAACAACCGTCCCTATTGGTCATCGGCGCTGACAGGTCTCCTGCGCGGCATCCATAATCTGCGTAGTACTGATTGGTGTAGGTTTTCGCTGCTCAGTCTACACTGGTGAATCTGTGTGTAGGTGTCCACAAAGGAAGGTCTCTTAGGAGTCCATCCTTGCTTCTCCAGCAGTGTCCAGCATGTCTTGTTCGTCTCACTTGGATAGTTTGCGTAAAAAGAGGCAGGTAACCGTACAGCTGGATTTTGTGGGATACTGCTTCCGAGATTTGACCAAGACAGCGCATAACATCATTGTGTTGCTCCAATTTAACCTTTACTAAGAGTTTCGTTAGGTTCCATGGTGCAGCCATACAGTAGAACTGATATGGCTACGGCTTGAACGAAATCTGATCATTGATTTGGTTTAGCTCAGTCGCTAGAGCGTCCACCTAGGAATTACAAGGTTGCTAGTTTGATACCGACCCTCACCAACTCAGCGTATGATTAGCACAGGGATCTGTGCGGTATAGTGAGGAGCTGATGGTAGGTGTGGCCTTCCATTTCATACACTAAGATAATCTCCTTGGTCTAGCGCTAGTGAAAAGGGGATAGACCCCCTCGCTGTATGGCTGACACAAATGTAAATGCGTAATTTCAATAATAATGCATCTTTTTTCGTGCTAATTAGGAAAGTGTTTAACATAATGAAAGGATGTTATAAGTATCTATAAGATCGTTCATCAAAATAAATAAAAGAAAATGTAGGAAATGTGTAATTTCCACGGGCAGTGCTTGTTGAATAACAATGGGACGTAATTGGAAGATTATGTGTTTTTTTTTAAATAAAAACAATCGCAAACTAAAGAGAACAAAAGTTGTGATCAGTTGTAATATGAGCATCAGAAGATTAGACAATACTCTCTCCCTCTCTCTCTCTCTCTCTCTCTCTCTCTCTCTCTCTCTCTCTCTCTCACCACACACACACACACACACACACATACACACACACATACAGACACACACACACATATATATATATATATATATATATATTATATATATATATATATATATATATGAATTGGAATTTCTGTGATTAGTTGTTTCATGCTTTCGTCAGACTGAATCGGAACGTTTATTTTCGATACACAGAGGTTTTTCAATTTATTTGTGGGTAGATTTTCAATGCTGTACTATCTGGTTATAAATAATAATATATATATATATACATACAGGTGTTCGCGATAAATTTGATATACATATATTTGGTTATTTTTCTCCATAGGTTGGATGTATTGATGCACACTACGCATCATTTAAAAGCTTGGACACTTCTTCATTCATATACATGATGACAGAAAGAATGGATTAGTCAAACCCACCTGAGTTATGGAAGAGAATAACTTGTGTCATGATGATCTGCACCGGCCATCAAAATAAGGAGATGATCCTTGCTGCCCAATGCTCCCTGAACACTGGAAAAACAATCAGAATGGTAATGGAGACTACGACGCTGTGGCTAGAAGAAAGCAACATAATAGATGATGTGATTGCGTTTGTACAGCAGAATTCCTCGAAAATCTGCAGAAAAAGTGTTGGAGGATCCTGGCATAGGAATTCAGGCTTTGTCACATGAATTGAATGTTTCAGCCTCTACAATGAAGCTTGCCTTCAATGGAGACCTTAGCTATTAGTGATACAAGCGTTGCAGAGGTAGACTGCTCACAGAAAAGGCTTGTTAAAATCGTCTGACAAAGTCGAAGAAACTTCTGAACAAAGTGAAACATCCTGCTGAACCACAAACAATCTGGTTCTTTTTCGACGAGAAAAACTTTTGCCAAGATCAAAAGCCCAGCACACAGAATAACGGATTGCTTGCATACAGTCCAAAGGACACTCCTCGTGTTATGCAGACTAAATTTCCCCAAACAGTGATGGTTTCGAATGCATGTCCTCTGAGAGTGATGCGATGCCACCGAATTTTTTCAGAGAGGGTATCATGTTGAATTCAAACACTTTAGTTAAGCCCTGGAAAACAAGGGTAGCCAATGATAGGCCATAAGTATGTCAGCAGGATTTGGCACCCGGCCACACCTCTGGGAAAAGTCAAAGATGGATGTCGGCGAATTTTTACGACTACACCAGTCCCAATGTTTGGCCTCTGAACTACCCAGATCTTAGCCCCATGGATTATTATGTATGAGGCGCTGATGAGAAAAACACCAATTGCCGTGCCAATACTACAAAAAGCCAGTTAATCGACAGAATTAAGGTAGTTTTTGAGACCCTTCCAAGGGAAACTGTAACATCAGCTTGTTCCAGGTTCCGGAGCAGGATTGAGGCTCTGATCTACGATAATTGCAGTTATGTTGAGGGAAACCTGTTGACAGTAGGGTAATTTCTGTACCTGTTGAATTTTTTTATAATCCATTGTTTCTTGTATTTACCAAACACTTTTTTCTTTTTCCTTATGAAACTGTCAAATTTCTCCCGAAGGTCTATATATATATATATATATATATATATATATATATATATATATATATATATATAGTATATATATAGTAGCCTAGACATTATATATATATTAGTAGCCTAGACATTAGATCAACGGTACTTAGTTATTGACTTATTCTGGCTCCCGATTACGACTGTGAGTTACGATTACGAGTTCGAAAAGAAGGTTCCCGAGTCCGACAAGTAATACCTGAAGAAGGCCGGGGGCACAACGGATGAAACGTTGTACAGATAACAATGAAGATGAGGATAATAGTCTGAATAATCCACATATTACTAATACTAAATAATACTAAAGCCTCATCTAAAAAATTCAGAGAAATAGTTTCTCG
Organism: Doryteuthis pealeii; assembly: GCA_023376005.1. Classification (NCBI taxonomy): domain Eukaryota; kingdom Metazoa; phylum Mollusca; class Cephalopoda; order Myopsida; family Loliginidae; genus Doryteuthis; species Doryteuthis pealeii. The sequence continues at coordinate 91,798,776 of CM042161.1, forward strand.
CCTATGCAATTTTCAAACCAATTATTATATATATATATATATATATATATATGTGTGTGTGTGTGTGTGTGTGTGTGTGTGTGTGGAGAAAGGTAGACAAACATAGGATGTTGTACAAAATGGATGTTTATTGTAGGTAGTGATGACGACGTTATAACTTTTCGGTCCTTCTTCAGGGCGTTGAATTGAGTTCTTGCTTACACAGTGAACATTTTCATACTGGTAAATTAGAAGGACCTGAGTAGGGGAGGAGTGGTCAATTGTTGGTGTTAGCCGGAGTGTTTAAATTGATAATGTAAACTTGATATGTACGTTTGAGTTCTCGATTTTTGTTGAATCCTATCACGGAAATGTTTGATTTTATTCACAGACACAGTGGCACATATATATATATATATATATATATATATATATATATATATATATATATATATATATATATATCATTGTGTTTGTGTGAGTATACATGTCTGTCTGTGAGATTGTGGGTGGTTGTAATCTGAAACCATCCGTACGAGAACACGACCTTTTTGGATTAAAAAATTATTACCTTTGCCGATAAAAGTTATTGCTTTGTATTTCGTGAGCAAATGAAATACATTGTATTCAGAATTGCTGAAGCTTTGTGCCTCTCTTAATGGACACCTCAACAGTTGTTAACATGAAATTTTGAGTCGTGCAATTGAAGAAAAACGGTCTATTATTGAGTCACTATATCACATAATTGATCATTTTCGACTTGCATTGTTAGCCCCCTCAAATCCTAATGGTGTCTAAATGGAAGATTCGTTCTCACATCGCATATTCTTTAAACATAGTACAATATTATCGTCGCTTGTTTCGATCAATGTAATATTCCTTATATGGTAAAAGAATATGGAAGCGCGTAGTGTAATGGTTAACCTGGTTCGATACTGGTCCCCGCCAACTCAGTGCATGAGTAGCATAGATTAGGTAATCTGATCCATGCTGAAAGAGTGAAGCTGATGGTAGGTGTAGCGTCTCATCTCAGAAAAAAAAGAGTTAGCGCTAGTGAAAAGGAGATGGATTCCATCGCTATACGGCAGATACTGGAAGCGCGTGGTGTAATAGTTAAAGTCATGGGAAATGGACTCGTCGCCCCGAGTTCAAATCCTTGGTGTGGTAATTGCATTTCACTTAGCGTTAATACCCTTGGGAAAGGTATGAATCTTACCCTCCCTCCAGCTCTGGATAAATAGTAGGGCAGACTTGGCTCTTGAAACCTTGGTTAGGCAACCGGTCTGGGTGAGCGAAAACTCTGAATTCAAACCTGTTCAACTTAAAAAATTGACCTTGAGTTACATACTGCTCGTGTGGAGGGTTGGTATATATATATATATATATATATATATATATATATATAATATAAGTTAAAAGAAAGGAAATGAATTCGACAGTATAAAGTATGAGCAAGATGGAATGAAAAACAACACACAATGCTGTAAAAAGAGAAAACGATTTATAAAATATACATAGCTGATACTGATCAATATTTCGATTTTACAAAAAATATCTCTTTTCTCTTCTTTTG
>CM042161.1:91800427-91807927 GCA_023376005.1 Doryteuthis pealeii
TTTAAATTTTATTATATATTAGGTATGCCCGCCTAATTAATAATTATTAATTAATTAACTTTCAAATTAGGTACGACTCAATTAACCACATATTCTACCAAGATATATAATATATATATATATATATATATATATTAAATATAGTTCAATTTTGCCCTGATGAGTTCTAAAGTGAAACTATTCTTAGAAATCAGTTTAGGTTCATTATTTGCCTCTCTTTGATATTGAGCACATTTTGGCATATTAGCTTTAGATTACTCACTAGCTGTTTATATACGTATATATATAATATATATATATATATATATATATATATATATATGTGTGTGGTGTGTGTGTGTGTGTGTGTGTGTGTGTGTGTGTGTTGTGAAAATAAAATGGAAATAATCCGATAGTATGAATAAGATATAATCGAAAAAACAAAGATGTTACACTGAAATAGGTCATCAGGAGAGAAGTGTGCAACCGTTCGGGCCAAATCCTCTCCGACGGTTTTAAAAGAACACCTGGCCCATCTCAACTAATTATGAACCCTTTTCGCCGATTATATGTACGACCGCACGTGGGTCCGCTCATCCAACAAAATAAGACGGGAATGACCGTTTAGTAAAAACAGAACGCTGCTAGGTCAAACGGTTGGAATTAATAAAAAAAAAATAAAATTGTGCAGTCTATATTAAAATAATATGAATTTTATTTACAAATAAAATGAATTTAATTTAAAAATAAATGAATCTCATTTTAATTTTAAAATATCAGAAGCATTATAGTAATAAAATAAGATCCAAAAAGTCTGATGTAAGTTATTAGAAAAGTGGTAAATAGTTTATAAAAAGTGTATATAGAATATTTCAAAATTTATTGTTTTTTCCAAGCGTCCTCATATTTAGTGGAGGATGGGCCAGGTGTTGCTTTTTTAAAACCGTCGAGAGATTTTGGCCCAAACGGTTTGCACACTTACTCTTCCTGTGACCTATTTCATTGTAAAACATTCTTTTTGTTTTTTTCATTATATCTAATTCATATATATATATTATATTTTTATATATATATATATATATATATATATACACACACACACACTATATATAATATATTATATTATATATTATATATATATATATATACAATCACTGCTCATATCTCTCTCTAGTGCTCGTCCACAAAGGACACTATTTGACCGTGGATGATATGCGTGACTGAGTTGTCCACGACCCTGAGATTAAGATGGTCATGGACCTGATGCACTTCCATTATTGCCTTGAGCTTTGTTGGACAGCGCGGGTTGAAGAGGTCTATCCGATCAATCAGCTAATCACAACAAGCCCAACGTCTAAATTATTATAAACGACCATTTCGTTCCCAATATTCTACATTGATCCAAATACCAAAATACTCCCTTTGGTATTTCACACATTATTCGACGAGTTTTGCTTTGTAAAAGTACCACTAAAACTACTTTAGTCTTTAAAATGTCCTCATTCCATCCATTAGATTTACTAGGCAAATATATGCAAACTTCGGGTGCAAGTATTTAAGTTTTAATATAATAAAATATATATTAAATTAGAAGACTAATGAAACGGAATAAGAATGCAGATAAAAAGATTCGAACAGAGGGGGTATGATTGAAAATAGAACAAACTTTGAAATAACTCTCTCATCATATCATTACCCGTCTTTCATTGGTAATTTTCCTAATTACAAATTTAGTTTAAATAGGAAGTATTAAGAATAAAATTACAGTTTTTTCTTCTTTGTTATGGATTTATTTAAGATTTATCACGAGATTTTTGCTCATATTCAATAGATAAAACCAAACAATTAGAATCAACAATACTAAGCATATATTCTATTAAAATCAAATTTTTTAAGATCAATATGTAAATTAGCTTTCCATTTCACACTTAATCCGCTATTTTGTTGTGAAATATAAATTACAACTTGATGTTATTAGTTATGAAATATGGTCAACAGTCTTATGATGTAAAACAATTTTATTAATACTTGATTAATAAAAATAATAATCATGGACAATTGTGATGTAATAGCTAAGGAATTGTTTACTGGAGTAGTAATATGTTTCGGTTACCAGGACAGAAAAACCACAATCTCCATTATAATAAGATATTCATTTGCAGGGGTTAGTGGTCAGCGGCGGATATCCATGACAATCTCTCTCCATCCGTCCATATCGTCATCATCCCAGAGGTCCTCTATATAAGCACCTGTATCACACACAGAGTTTGATCAATGTTGCGTCTTGCGGTTGGTCCACACTGGCATGCCCAATGTGTTTGCTTCCACAAGAGGACGTCAGCTTATGAGTCGTCCTTGCTTCTCCAGCCAGTGTCCGCGTGTCTTGTCCGTCTTACACGGATGGTTGGTGATATGTGGCAGTTACCGTACAGCGTTTCTCGTAGGGTGTTGTTTCCACGTCTTGTTCAGGATCACCCGCACATTCTTGTGCAGCTCCCATCTAGTTTATTCTCTAGTCGCCCTTGTTAGGGTCCAAGTGGTGCAGATATTTCGTTTAATCGCCATATAACCCATCTTGGTTACTTAATGTAAAAATTTGATTGATTTTATAAATGGCTTCCATACTTCTCATATCTCAAAAGACCTTACGTACGATTCTCTTATATTTATATATAACTTGTTAAAAATTCAATCTTCCATTGTTAATCATTATCGCATTTTTGTTTGTTTTATATTGTTTTTTTTGTTTTGTTTTTTTTGTTCTTTGTTTTTTCAATATTGCGTATTTCTAGCAATTACACCTGCCAAGGAGAATCACTGCTGTATAAGACCAAGAAGGCCGACAAGAGACTTGGAAACATAGATAAAACAGAATTTAATGTGTTTTAAAACAGATGGAAAATATCCACACTGGATCTCCTAAAGTCTCTAGAATTATTAGACAGCGCCATACCAAGGTAATATCTCATATAAGAAGGAATGCCAATAGCACGGATAGGAAAGGCATGAACAGATATCCCTCATGAAAATCTTATCGCATGAAAGACCTGCAAGCGATAGCCAATAGGACGGTTGGCTAGAAAGATCATGGGAATCAGTCCGACAAGTGCGACCTTATGAATGATGGATAAGTAATAATCCTACAAAAATTTGGTATATTTTCAAGTATCTTAATGGTATTAATTATACACCATTAATTATATATGGTATCGACTACAGATGATTTCCATTGGGAAGATTTTACCTCTCTGCAGAGGTGCAGTCGTTTGTATTCCATAGCCCCAGATGATGGCGGTTTGAATAGAAGTTGCAACAAAATAGACTGCCCAAAAAGTATCAAAACTGTGACTAGCATTTATCAAAGAGAAATAAAGCGTGACTTGACATGTTAATGTGACTAGAGTTCGAATCCGCTTCCGAAGAGACTTAATGACCAGGCACTGTTTATGCTGTTGCGATACTCTAATCCAGTTAAAAGCAACAGTATTTCAGTCGATTAACTTTAAGAAATGAATGAAATTACTTTTAACGTTGGAAGTTTATCTCTAAATTAACACTAAAAAGGATGCTTGGATATTCAAATGATTGTTATATGGATTTTTCAGATGTTGTCCTCATCTTTTGTTACTAGTACAAAATAAAAAAACACCCTCCGGCGATGAAAAATAGATTTTTCGAAACTATTGCCTGCAGGGTGGGAGTTAAAAAAATTCAATGTCACGCGAGTTTGTACCCTAGTAAGTTAAAATGATCCAAATTCATTAAAGGATTAAAAATAAAACAATTTGAATGTAAACTTTAAAATATGTATTAAAATTAAAAACAAACTATATATAGATATATAATACCAGGTCATGTATTTATAAAAACTTGTTTTTCAAAAAATGAGGACTGTCTAATGTTGCATGTTCAAATTTTGAGTGTATTATTGAATAAATACACTCAAAATTGAACATGCCAAAATGTAGAATAAATTGTATTCTATGTTATTGACGATTTTGGGTAATGTGATGTAGCAGTGACGTCATTTTTGTTACAGACAAAACGAAGCGATCACATTATTAATGATTACACAACGTTTCGCCGCTGTGCCTCTCAGGTCTTCTTCAGATTTTTTTGTCGAACTGTGAAACCTTCTCCTCGAACTCCGAAAACTTTTTTCGAATCAGAAGGATTCATTTGTATCGGAGCCTTTGCAGAATTTTGAACCGAACGCAATTGCGACACGGGCGCAGCGGATAAGGGATTGAGTTAATACAGTTCTAAGTGGTAATTACTGTAGGTTGGCAGGTCAAACCTGACAACGGGTGAAATAAATAGCAAGCTTACATATCATTGTTACGGAATAAGAACAGCTACTCCGTGGTTTAAATAAGATTTCGTCGCATGTTCCATGAAGGCACCAGATTAAGACAAAAAGATTCCTGGGTTCCGACAAAGAGGAAAGCCTTTTCCCAAAGTTAGGCGGTGGGTGGAGAAGGGTGTGCCGACAGGCGGGCTGCGGGAGCACCTCGGCGGTTCGGCGTATGCCAGGTGACTGTGTGGAGCATTGTTTCTGAGCCATATTGGGGCCCCGCAGGCGCTCGCTTTTTGACAGTGGTCTCGTCTGGGTTACCGCCGCGGAGGCCTAATCGGGTTGCGCCTCACTGAAGCCCGCCGCAGCCCCGGGGGGCTGGGCCGCGGTCGGGTCGGGGTAGGTCACGGTTAGGCCTGTGGCGGGCGTGCGCCCCTACAAATAACGTTGTACGCCGAGACGATGATCGCGCCGGCTACTGTCTTAGTGTGCAGCAGCCAGGGGCGTCACTGCGCGCCCAAGGCGGGAACTACCTCCGTAAAGTGTTGGACCGTGTGCGGTGACGGTATTTAAGAATGGCTGCTGCGGCCGGTACGGGAGTTGGGAGGGCTGCGCCATTGTTCCGCATTCTCTTAGTCGAGTGGGGTGCTGTGGTTTGTCTAACTCTCAGTTGGATTGCGGGGTGACGTTCGGAATAAGTCGCTCGTAAACTTATGCGTAGGGTGGCGTTGCGGACGATGGGGCGCGGTGGGGTGCGGGGGGTGCGGTGGGTGGTGGGTGCGGGGCGGGGTGGGGGGCCGGCCGCCGTAGGGGGTCGGCCAAAACACTGAAGAAGTCAGAGGGCATATCGGCCTAAACGTTGTGTTATACAACAATAACAATGAGACAACAGTCCGAAAAATCCAAATAATACGAATTATCGAGCTTCATCTCGAAAATTCAGACAGATAATAATAAAATATTTAACATACTATAACACTTCTACCCAGTAATGGTTAGCGTAATGAGAACAGTCAACCCCTGGGATTGAATAAAGGGTTCGATTCGAAGTTGCTTGAAGGCTACCAATTACGATATGAAGGCCCCTGAGTTCAACGAGAAGGTTCAGCAGTTCGACAAGAAAAACTAGAAGAAGACCGTTGGACACATCGGCCGAAACATAGTGTTGATAACAATAAAGGTGAGGTCAATATTCTGAATAATCCAAATAATAAAAATTATCAAGCCTCATCAAAATTCAGACAAAGAAGTAAAATAGTACGTGATAATACAAAGGAATTAGAGGAATTTGAAAAAGTTTCAAGTGGAATAAGCACACTAAGAGAATATTCACTAAGGTTCTTTATTTAGCAGTAAATAAACTAATAACAGGTAAGAGGCAAAACATTTGCTCTAATAGCTGAACATTCTGGCTTCGTAAATATACCATAAACAAAGTAAATTAAATATATGGAACTTTGAGTTCGACAAGGTCTGTGGCCACATCAGCTGAAATGTTGTACAGGGTCAAGCAAAATGATCTGACACATTTGTAGGTTTAATAAAATGCAAATAAGTAAAGAAACAAAAAAGTGTTTTTATTTTCAAAAAGTACATATAATGCCATTTTCTTTCATATAATGCCATTTTTGTTTTGTTTCTTTATAATGCCATTGTTTTTCGTTTCTTTTCATTTTCGTTTCATTTTCAGTCGTGCTTTCATTGTGGAAACGTTTATCAACATCATTTTGTATGGATGCATTTGAAGATCATTGTGAAGAATTCTTCGCAAACTTCTTTCGGAAAGTCTAAGAGCCTGGACGCGTTTAAATGTGGAACGGAGTGGAGACTGTTGAACTGAAGCTCTTGCCGCTGCCACATTTTCTGAAGTTCTGGCGGTGCGAGGTCGGCCGGTTGATTTTCGTTTCAATGCAGATCCAGTAGCTCTGAAGTTGGTAACCCATAACAAGATCGTGTTTCGAGCTGGTACGGGATCATGTCTACCAAGATTGAAGTGCAAACAGAACGCTCTTTGTGTTGCAGTTACAGATTCGTTTGTTTTGATAAACGTTTCCACAATGAAAGCGCGATGCTCACCAGTCCAACAGTCAAATAGTCTCCACTCCGTTCCACATTTAAACGCGCCCAGGCTCTTAGACTTTCCGAAAGAAGTTTGCGAAGAATTCTTCACAATGATCTTCAAATGCATCCATACAAAATGATGTTGATAAACGTTTCCACAATGAAAGCGCGATACTCACCAGTCCAATTCATGGCAGCAACTGAAAAAGAAACGAAAAACAATGGCATTATAAAGAAACAAAACAAAATGGCATTATATGATAACAAATGGCATTATATGTACTTTTCGAAAATAAAAACACTTTTTTGTTTCTTTACTTTATTTGCCTTTTACTTAACCTACAAATGTGTCAGATCATTGTTTCTTTACTTCATTTGCATTTTATTAAACCTACAAATGTGTTAGATCATTTTGCCTGACCTTGTATATTACACTAAAGATGAGGATGACAGTCCTAAAAATTAAGTATAATAAAAATCATCAAGCCTCATCTCAAAACTCCAGAAAATAGTACTAAATGGCATTTTGTAGAACTGTAACTCGACCATTAAAACAGGTGATATTTCTTTTTTTTTCTTTAATCTTTTAAATTCAAGAATCGCTTTTATTGTGCCAACATGCCGTTTTAAAAAGAAACGATTTTTTTTTATTTTATCCTTTTTAGGTTTTCGTAGCGAATTGCTTTCAATTTATTTTCATTCATGCTGGAGTCTGTTAGCATTTCGTGTTCTATAAGAGAGAAAAAAATCAATGACTTCCAAATGTGGTTCTAGTGAGCCATTGGTGACCTTTTCTAATTCAATAAAATACTTTTTTTTCTTCTTCTTTCTATCGACCAATAAATCCAGGGTTATGTACAAAATTGAATAATTGCAGATATAAAGATATATCCATTTTTATACAGAATACATTTTCGCTACCAACTGACCTAAGCTATTGTAATCTAATAATCCCTTACAAGAGGAAATAAATATGCAGATACATAGGAATAGACGGATACACATACACACACACACACACGCACACACACACACACACACACACACACACATATATATATATATATATATATATATATATATATATATAATATTATGTGTGTGTGCGTGTGTTATGGTAGCAAAGACATATAGTAAAAGCCTATGCGATTTTAAAACCAAGTGAA
>CM042161.1:91812927-91817927 GCA_023376005.1 Doryteuthis pealeii
TTATGTACTGGGTTTTTCACAGTACCAAATCGATATAATGTTGCATACCCTTTTCTTATTTCTTACTTCTAGTCGTCTTCTCCTCTGGCCGGCTTTGGTTCTATCTTCTAACATCTTGCGTCTGGAGTTGTCGTGCGGACTTCGGTCTGGTTTTCCATGCTGGGGATTTCGGGTCTGGTTTCTGTTAGGGATTTCTCCTTATCAGAAGCCCTGTGTCATTGTTAGTTTTTAGTAAACACAAGACTTCGATTTTCTTTTAATGTTACTTTATTTTGGCCGGCTGCTATTCTGATCGTCTTTGGCTTGGTCTGGAATCTTCTAAGGTCTGGACTTTCTTGGGGACTTCGGGTCTGGTTTTCTGTTAGGGATTTCTCCTTATCAGAAGCCCTGTGTCATTGTTAGTTTTTAGGTAATAAACACAAGACTTCGATTTTCTTTTAATGTTCTTTATTCGGTAAATCCCCAACCCAGACATAACATAGCGCGCGTGAGTTCCAGTTTTAGGCAGAGCATAAAATGGCCGCTGCTCTGCCTGACGTATAACTGCAAACTGGGGACTCTGAAAAACGTCCCACGTGACTTCACATATTTGGCGGGCTTCTGTAATTTTCCATAGAAGGACCCGGCCATGGTATGAAAGGGGTCATCCCCTCAGAATTACAGGAGATTGACAATAATCTTATGCAACCGCATAGATTATGTAACAGTTGTTTGGAGAGTGTGTAGTTGAGGATTGAAGAAGATCCGAGTTATGGGTCCCCACAATTTATATGTATAAGACTACAGAAATGTAGTTTCCATAGGTAACAAAAGAAGAAGACAAAATTGATAAAGGAAACAAACTTTATATACACTAGCAAATATATGCACCCTCCGGGTGCAAGTATTTAAGTTTTGATATAATAAAATATCATATTAGATTAGAAAGGCTAATGAAACTGACTAAGAATACAGATAAAAAGATCTGCAACAGAGGGGGTATAATCGAAAAATAGAACAACTCTGAAACTAACTATTCCATCCTTTTCCATTACTCCCCTCTTTCATTGGTAAATTTTCCTAATTTAACTATTTAGTTAAAATAGGAAGTAAAGGATAATATTACAGTTATTTCTTCTTGTAAATAAATTTCTTTTAAGATTTATCCACGAGATTTTTGTTTATATTTCTTGAGATAAAACCAAACAATTAGAAATCAATAATACCAAGCACATATTTATTAAAATAAAATTTTAAATATCAATATGCAAATTAGCCTTCTTGTTCAAACTGTAAACCGCTATTTTGTTGTATATATAAATACAATTGCATGTTATTAGTACGTAGATATGGTCAACAGTATTAATAATGTAAAACAATTTTTATTAATAACTGAAGGTTTAAAAGAATGAAATCATGGAGAATTTGACGTAAATAATTAAGGGAATTGTGACTTGAGCAGTGATATAGTTTTGGTTACAGACAGAAAAACACACAATCTCCATTATAATAAGATTATTTTACAATTGGTATATTCAATTGTTCTTTCAGTGGTGTTGCAGACTGTATGTGTCTGTACATAGTTGTGTGTGACAAGTGTGACATGTATTGTTTATATTTGTGTGATTGTAGCAGTTTTGTCTGTGATTGAAACTTATGATTGAAATTTGTTTTTGTTGAGGGAGATAGAGAAAATTGGAAACGAAAAATACGAGACCAACCTGATATATCATTTTTGTGTCTTCGGGCAGCCACTTCTCCCCATTGTGTCGATGTTGGGGGAAAACTTTCGCTCCTACTGTCGAGTTAGGAGCATCAGATCCAACTCTGTCGAGTCGGGAAGAGCGTAAGCTCCCACTGTCTCTCTGTCAGCTAAAAGGGTATTTTTATAATTCTCTTTTGTAATTGTCTACGTGATCATTAAGCTAAAATATTCATCAAATATCAGGTTATTTGCAATGATGCAATATCGAAGGATTTTGGTATCTGTGGAATTCTGGTGATATAAATTATCGGATGAATTTAAACCATTGTTTCTATTGTTTCTAAAATATTTCTAAACTAATATTCATTCGATTCTCTTTTGTTTACCTAATTCTAAACTCATGACATACCATTGTAAAACTAGTTATTTAAGAAAACTTAATTATTTTAATTTGGTCAATTCCACATGCCGTAAAAATATGGGGGCCAATCCCTATAAAATATATAAATTTCATTCTAAGTTTATTCTACGAGGGTGAGTCAAGAATGATGCCATTTTATTTATTTCATGTGTTTTTTTAAATAAAACTAAGGCCTACATTGCGACCCTAACAAAACTCAGAGCAAGAATCCGATGAGTAAGACCCAACTTGCCAATCGACAATATCCCCCTTCTGCATGACAATGCTCGACCACATGCAAGCATCAAGACAAGAGAAAAAAATCGCATCATTCGGATGGACAACTTTACCGCATCCTCCATACTCACCAGTTTTAGCACCTTCAGACTATCATCTCTTCGGCAATATGAAAGAGCGTTTGAGAGGCAAACATTATAATCCAGTATGAGGAAGTAAAGTCTGTAGTGAAGAAGTGGCTCAAAGAACAGTCAAGAGAATTTTAGGGGTAGGGATACTGTCTCTCATTCGAAGATGGAATATTGCTATTGAGAGAAACGGTGACTATGTGGAGATATAGGGATGTCATCTAGAGTGGACCAGCTTCATTTTGATGTATGATACATGTTCCTGTGTTGGTATTACTTTTTGACTCACCCTCGTATATCTAATTTTACCATTAATGCTAAATTCTGGCATGTGAGTAATAAAAAAAGGAAAGATCTGGTCAACCGAAAATCTTAAGTGCGGATCAACATTTATATAAATATTATCCCATTCATAGATAGGAAAAGGGATTAATATTCCAGACAATGTGGCGCCTATCCTCAAAGGAGTTCCCTTTGAAGTTAATGAAGACGGTCGGCCTAAATCAAATATTAAAAAAAAACTTAGGTCAAAGTTTAAAATAAGAAACAAAAAGAATGTTCTTGAATCAACCTGAATTAAGACCAATGACTTTTTAATTGTTTTTTCTTATATATCGAAGATCGCATCTCGATCTGTAAAAGTGAATAGATTCCCACAAGTCTTGCTTAACAACCGTCCCTATTGGTCATCGGCGCTGACAGGTCTCCCGCGCGGCATCCATAATCTGCGTATTACTGATTGGTGTAGGTTTTCGCTGCTCGGTCTACACTGGTGAGTCTGTGTGTAGGTGTCCACAAAGGAAGGTCTCTTAGGAGTCCATCCTTGCTTCTCCAGCAGTGTCCAGCATGTCTTGTTCGTCTCACTTGGATAGTTTGCGTAAAAAGAGGCAGGTAACCGTACAGCTGGATTTTGTAGGATACTGCTTCCGAGATTTGACCAAGACAGCGCATAACATCATTGTGTAGCTCCCATTTAACCTTTACTAAGTGTTTCGTTAGGTTCAAAGTGGTGCAGCCATACAGTAGAACTGATTTTGCTACGGCTTGGAAGAAATCTGATCATTGATAGGGCCGGTTTACCCCATTCGGTAGAGCGTCCACCTAGGAATTACAAGGTTCCTAGTTTGATACCGACCCTCACCAACTCAGCGTATGATTAGCACAGGGATCTGTGCGGTATAGTGAGGGGCTAATGGTAGGTGTAGACACTGTGACAATCTCCTTGTTCTAGAGCTAGTGAAAAGGGGAGAGACTCCCTCGCTGTATGGCTGAGACAGATGTAAATGCCTCCTTTCAATAATAATGCATCTTTTTTCGTGCTAATTAGGAAAGTGTTTAACATAATGAAACGATGTTATAAGTATCTATAAGATCATTCATCAAAATAAATAAAAGAAAATGTAGGAAATGTGTAATTTCCACGGGCAGTGCTTGTTGAATAACAATGGGACGTAATTGGAAGATTATGTTTTTTTTAAAATAAAAACAATCGCAAACTAAAGAGAAAAAAAGTTGTGATCAGTTGTAATATGAGCATCAGAAGATTAGACAATACTCTCTCTCTCTCTCTCTCTCTCTCTCTCTCTCTCTCTCTCTCTCTCTCTCTCTCTCTCTCTCTCTCTCTCACACACACACACACACACACACACAGTATATATATAGCCTGGGATAGTGACCGCTTCAGCTTTCACTGGAATGGTGCGCCAAATTGCAGTAGTATTAGGAGAGTGCTCGATATAAAGAATAGAGCTATTATATAATATAATAAAATAAATATATAAAGGTATTACACATCTATTTATTTGATGGCAATTCATGCATGCATGCATTCATCAGGTGATTGATTAATACGTTTTAATTTTATATTTATTATATTATATATATATATATATATATATATATATATATATATATATTACATTGGAATTTCTGTGATTTCTAGGGTTTCATGCTTTCGTCAGACAGAATCGGTACGTTTAGGAATTTTTCAATTAATTTGTGGGTACAGTTTCAAGGCTGTACTATCTGGTAATAAATTCTGATATATATATATATATATATAATATATATATATATATATATATATATATATATAGGTCCGCAAAATGTATTACGATTTTAGAAAAAACATTTTTTAATTCTTTTTATCTTACATATGCAACACGTGTTTCAGATCTTCTGGTATCTTCTTCAGGCTTTGATCAATAATACTATTGATCAAAGCCTGAAGAAGATACCAGAAGATCTGAAACATGTGTTGTTTATGTAAGATAAAAAGAATTAAAACATTTTTTTTCTAAAAACAATACATTTTGCGGACCTTCTTCTTTTTAATAAAATATTGAATTTTCTCCTGTTGGAATCAGAACAACATTATATATATATATATATATATATATATATATATATATATATATATATATCATTGTGTTTGTGTGAGAATACATGTCTGTCTGTGAGATTGTGGGTGGTTGTAATCTGAAACCATCCGTACGAGAACACGACCTTTTTGGATTAAAAAATTATTACCTTTGCCGATAAAAGTTATTGC
>CM042161.1:91825427-91827927 GCA_023376005.1 Doryteuthis pealeii
AATAAATATTTAGTATATATTTATTTACATCGGAACAAGTCTGCTACCATTGGTTTCATGCGATGTAAGCTTAATTTTTTAAGCGGAGCAATCGTCGGGCAGCGAAAAATGTTTCAAAATGATAGAAATATTGTCAAATATGTATATATATATATATATATACATATATATGTGTGTGCATGTATATATATATATATATGGGCATAAGAGTGGTTTGTGTGTATACATACATATATATAGGTATGTGTACATATGTACATATATATGGGTGTATATACATATATATACAGTAATTTAGATTTTGCCAGTTTACCTTGCTAACCATTGCACCACGAGAGGCACCCTATGTATATATATATATATATATATATATATATATATATATATATATATATATAGATGTATGTGCATGTGTCTATATATATATATATATATATATATATATAATATATATATATATATATATGCGTTAATGTGTTTTGTGTGTGTGTGTGTTTTTTGGTTTACCCAATTCCTACACACAATTATGATTTGGCAGAAGGTTAATTTTTAAGCCGAATTTAACAGGTTTGAATTAAGAGTTTTCCTTCTCCGAGTCTGGTTCCCATACCAAGATTAAAGAGTCCAGTATACTTTACGACTTACCCATAGCTGAAGGAAGAATTGCTGGATTTATACCATTCCAGGTGTATTACCGCTATGGGAAATGCAAACAGCCTCGTCTGGCATTTGAACTCGGGTAACCATGCTTGTTTTCAACGCGCGATAACCATTACGCAGTGAGTGCCGGGTTTCTGTAGTTATTTGGCCTAAAGTAAAATGTCCAATTCTGCTTCTCATTTATTTTTGTTTTTTGTTTTGTTTTTGTTTGTTTTTTTTTGTTTTTTTTTTTGTTTTTTGTTTTTTTTTTTTGCAGTGTGTGCAATCCAGAAAATAAATTACATTTTTGCTTCTGCAATTACATTCATGGTAACTGTTATCTGCAAAAATATATATATGATTAGATACATGAATGAATATAACATAATAAAGAAGTGTTGTTAAAGAAGACGTGATACTTATTAGTTGTATGCACTTAAATAATTATTTATTTATCTATGTAGTCTTTTAATCCAATAACAATATACAGGGTGTTCTGGAGAAATTTGACAGTTTCATAAGGAAAAAGAAAAAGTGCTTGGTAATTACAAAATTCAATGGATTGTAATGAAATTCAACCGACACGGACATTACATTACTGTCAACAAGTTTCACTAAAGCGTCGATCAAAGCCTCAATCTTGCTTCGGAACCTGGAGCAAGCTGATGTTACAATTTCTCAATCATAATTCTGTCGATTAACTGGGTTTTTGTAATACTGGCACGGTGACTGGTGTTTTTCTCAACAGCGCCGCATCCATAATAATCCATGGGGTTAAGATCTGGGGAGTTCGGAGGCCAATCATTGGGACTGGTGTAGTCGTAAAAATTCGCCAACAACCATTTTTGACTTTTCCTAGAGGTGTGGCAGGGGACTGAATCCTGCTGCCATACATATGGCCTACCATTAGCTACTCTTATTATCCAGGCATTGACTACAGTGTTTAGCAACTCCACATAAGCATCTGAGGGTCCTCCAACATGTTCTTTGTTGATTATTGATGAATTCTGCTGTAAGAACGCAGTCAGATCATCTGCTGCGTTGCTTTTCTAGCCACAGCTTCGTAGTCTCCATTTCAATTCTCCATTTCATGCCTGATTGTTTTTACAGCGTTCAGGGAGCATTGGGCAGCAACCATAATCTCCTTATTTTAATGATACACGTTATTCTCTTCCAAGATTCAGGTGGGTTCCAGTTAACTATTCTATCTGTTATGACATATATAAATAAAGCAGGGTTCAAGCTTATAAATGATGCGTGGTGTGCGTCAATACCTCCAACCTACGGAGAAAAAAAAAATATAAATATGTCAAATTTACCCGAACAGGGTATTCGGGATAAATTTGACATATTTATATACAGCACTTTACGTGTTCACGTGTACTCAAAACTTACAACTCACTTTAGAATGCACGGAATAAATGAACAGGATTCATGTCATATGCGGAAAAGTAACAACAATGAAAAATCGGAAATGTGAGGATGATTTATTGATTTTTGAAAAATAGGATGTCAACATTAAATGTCTCGATTGTTATATACATATCAAAAATCTATCTATAATCAAAAATATATCGAATATGTAGCTCCCAATCTTCTTCAGCATATGCACTGGAAAGGGTATATGGGTTCCAGAGGCATTGTTAGTGGTGTATTGGGTTGACTCGGACTATTCAATTGCAGTCATTGCATGTATGTAATGCCAAGATATGTGACAATGTCAGGCCAGAAAACCGAGGCTTCTGCTCTGGTTCTCATTGACACTTTAGTAGGCAGAGTGTAGGGTATCAATTATATCCTGTCAGATAGAAGGCGCGAAAAGTATCGTGTCCTTGTATAATAATTGTTTAATTTCTAGTTG